>VZRR01002041.1:384959-415550 GCA_013398015.1 Oreocharis arfaki | reverse complement strand
TCCCATCCCATCCCATCCCATCCCATCCCATCCCACGTTTTCCACCATCTCCGTGAGTCCCACATGATGCAAACCTGGCTGCTGTCTCTGCTGGCCCCAGGGATGCTCATGGAGCACGAGAGCCCCCCCTCACATGCACCTCCCGTGAATTACTGTGTTCTGCAAATTAATGATGGAGCAAGGGCAATTAAAAGGGAAGAAAGCCAGGGTAATGCATCATAAAAGGGGCTTTATTCTTTTATTTTGTCAATTGCAATTTAGATTTAATTATTTATGGTAATACTTCAGAGTGCGCTAGTAAGGGTTCTATACCATGATTTATAAAAGGAAGGAAACGTAAGTAATAAGTAATGTTCCCTGCTCTTAAATCTTTGCTGGGGTGGAGAGAGCCACGCACCAGCCTTCTGTGTATGCAAAGTGCCAATTAGCAAAGTGCTATTGTAAAACACAAAGGTTTAATCAATGAGAAAAATCCACTTGAAAACAGCGAGCATGCTGATTCCAGTCAGAAGAATGGCCACATTTCCATACAGTAAATGGCTTTTATCTGCAACTGAGGAGCACTTGAGGCTGCCCGTTGTTCCTTGGGGTGGCAGAGGAGGGCAGGGGGACCTGACCACTGCCCTGGGGCCCAAAGCAGCTGTGCCCTGCACAGCACGGGCAGGAACAGCTCCTGCCCAGCCACAGAGGCTGGCTCTGTGCACACACAAAATGAGATGTTCTAGGGCGCTCGCCACAGAGGTTTTATGGCTCAGGCTGGGTGCATGAACAGGAAACAGCGAGGCTTGGTGCTGTGCCCAGGTCCATCAGCAATTTGGGAACTATTCCTCTCCCCGGACTCATCTCCAGGTCTCATCTGTCTCTGCTGCCTGGTTTCCTCTCCGCTCCAAGGGGCACATTTGGCTGTGCAGCTCCTGGGGAGGCCTCCCCTCACTCTCTCCAGCGATGCCAGTTCATGGTACTCACCAAACAGCAGAATCCTTAACAAAAGGGTAATACTTTCTATTTAATGACGCCACTGAAAATAACCACGGAATCAGTAATTTCCAGTTCCATGGCTGCCTTTGACCAAATAGAAGAAACAATGAAAGTGTCCATATGCAACCAAGAAAAAAGAAAGAACATGTCTGTGTCACACCTTTCAATTATTGTCCTCTTCAGCTTCCCGAGGAGGAACAGCAGGCAGAAAATAGTGTGGTGCTTTGGGTTTTTAATTTAAATGGCAGTTTCCTTTAAATAGAATGCTCCTGCCACAGAAAGATTTAAATCACTGACTGAGATCAATTAGCCTCAGAAACAAGGGAAGTATTTTAATGGTCCTTTGATTGCAGAGGCCACAGCTCCTCCAGAGCTGCACCGGGAGAGGAGGCAAGGCCCAGCTCAGCCCAGGCTCTGCTCCCCTGCGAAGCTGGGAGGGTGATGCCCTCCAAAAACCAGGATCTCAGGGGTTTCCCATCTCCAACATGTGCTTCCCATGGCAGGAGGGGCACCAGCACCGTGTGCCCAGGGGGCTGCAGGGCCTTGGCAGCCCCTGAGGTGAATTAGGGCAGGAAATGGGGTCAGCGCTGGGGCGAGTGCCGGCCAAATGGAAGCTGGCCAAGGGATTACGGGAATGTGACAGAGCCCAGGGCCATCTGATGGGAGAGGACATTGTCAGAACAGAGTGACAGCTCCTCACACAGGCTCTGCAGTTGTGACAGACAGAGCTGTTTGCTGTTTGCAAGGCCCGGTGGGGAGCAGCACGGACCAGCTCGGGTGCTACTGGCCAAAATGGGATCTCTCCAGGACTAGGGAGTCCTCCAAAGCCAGGGGCTGTCAGCTCACTGCCCACTCATCCTCACCAGGCAGAGAGCAACAGCTCCAGAGCAACCCAAACAGCTGGTGCCAGGGAGCATCCCCAAGGGCACAGGGCAGAGAGGTGCTGGCCTGCTCCACAGACCAGGAGGAGAGACAACACCTGGCCCAACATCTGCATAGCAAGCAGGTAAGAGCAGCCCCGCCTCAGCAACCCGCAAAGCTCCTGCACGGACATCTGTGAGCAGCCAGAGGAAAAAAAGCACAAACCCTCACAGTTCAGGATCCAAGGACACTGCAGAACTACAGGAGAGAGAAACTTGGCTGCAAGCAGCAAGGTGTCTGCAGAGCAGCGACAGATTCCAGCAGGGCTCAGGCCACAGCACTGGTGCATTCTGTGTCTGAGCAGCACCAGCCCTTCCTGAGGGCACACTTCCCCCTAAAGGGCTCTGTAGCAGTCAGACAGCACGTGGGATCTCCCAGCTCTGCTGCAGTCTCTGAGCAAACCTCACCCAAAGACGATGGACAGACAAGACGTTTGTTCCTTCCCAGGAAAATGAAAACCACAAGAGAACCGAGGTCACACAGCCATGACTGGGAGAAGCCTCGATCCTGCAGTGCCCACTCCGAGCCCTGAGCTCTGACACGGGCCTTGCTGTACACTCAACATTCAAATGCAGCCCAGTTTTCACAGGCACTCGGGTATCACCGGGGGTGAATCAGGGCTCGGTTTATACAGAGAGGCTGTAGAGCTGCAAACACCTGAGCTCTCCATCCGTGCCTGCAGAGCTGCAGCTTGCCTCGCAAACTGAGTGGTTTTGCCACGCGTGTTACAGCAAACCAGGGGCAAGAACAAGACCCTGGAGCCCTGACTCCAGATTTCCACTGGAGTATCCCCATTCCTGACTCCACTGCACAAAGAGCCAGGAATGGAGATTCCCCCTGCCCATTTTCACAAACCAACAAAGCCACCCTGAGCCCACAAAGCAGCACCCATGGACTCTGAGTACTCACAAAGACCCTGCAAGAGCATCAGCTCCAACACAAAGTAGGGCCCTGGATAAACCCTTGGGCAAAAGGCTCGTGGCAGTTCCCTGCTGCCAGACTCCGCACTGCTGCTGCCACTCCAGTCAGCTCAGGCTGAAGTTGTGGGAATGTCTTTATGGACACCAGTGGTGCCAGCTGAGATGCAGACTGACCCACCACCACCATTTCACCCCACAGTGAACCTCCTGGAGCCCAGCTCACTTCCCAGGCTTATGAAATGAAAAAGAATAAAAGAAAACATTATCTTTCTGCACATGAGTGTTTCTCTCTGCAAAGAGGGATTAAGCATGAACCCAGCAAAACTCAGGAGAGAGGCAAGGGCAAATACATCCCCCCTTGCCTACTGCAGAGAGGACAGAAAGCACCGTTCCGAAAACATTTCCCAGCAGCAAAAGGTCGTGGATCCACTCAATCCCCGGCGACCGCGTCATCGTAATAACCCCCGATAACGAAGCGATTACGTTAAAATCTGTCAAGGGCTACGCTGACCAGAGCAGCCCTCTCACCAGCTTCAAGTAGCTTTGCTGGGGAGGAAAAAAGTCGTAATTCAATCAGCTTGGAAAAGTCTATTCCCTACTGATCCCAAGCGATCAGCCTTCATGTCGAAGGAACATTACATTCAAGTCACTGAAGATTTTCACTTTTTTTTTTTCCTTCCCCTTTTCATTTTTTAAAGCAGGAATTGAAAGGCAGCAAAGATAAAAACTGTGTTGGACTGGAACTGGTTCACTCAGGGGAAGGAGAAACATAATACTCTTTCTTGAAATGCTGTTTGGAATCCAGCCCCAGAAAGTAACATGACAACGGTCACCAGTGTCTGACAGATCCTGAAAGGCAGGAGCGGGAGAGGACAATATGGGCGAGCTGGGTGGAGATGGGGCCAGGAGAAGGGGGAGGAGGGCTTTGGCAAGAGCTGTCAGGCAGCTCCCTCCCTTCTCTCCAGCTCTTTGGCAGCCTTGGGGGCAACACGAAACTCAAAGCAGGCTGTGAGGACCCAGCTGCCCTGTGTCCCTCCGAGGCGGGGCTGGGAACAATAGGAAAGCACTGGTGGAAAGTTAAGGATGTTGGAAAATGAAACACTCGATCAGGTATTGAGCTTCACTTCTTCAACGATGAAAAGAAGGGTGAAAAAGGGAGCGGGGGACAGCAGAGTCACTCACTTTCAGCAACGCAGTCCATCAGCAGCACGGAGAGGAGGTTCACGAGGGAGACCAGCGAAGACATCCCAGGGCTGGGAAGGATCCTCATCCTCTGCAAAGGCCTTCGGCCCCAGCCGGGAAGGCTCCGGCTCAGCGGGAACTGCAGCGTCTCCCCAGCCTTGTCAGCACCTGCGGAGCACAAAGGGACAGCTCTGAGGGGCGGGCGGGCAGCGGCCGAGCAGAGCCCGAGCGGCCACTGCGGCGCACGGCCCCTGCAGGGACCCCGGGGCACCTTGCCCAGGGTGCCACCGAGCACCTGCCCAGCTCCATGGGGCAAGCCTGGCTCCATGGGCAAGGAGCAGCCCCATGGGCAAGCCTGGCTCCATGGGCACGGAGCAGCCCCATGGGCAAGCCCAGCTCCATGGGCACGGAGCAGCCCCATGGGCAAGTGCAGGTCCACGGGCAAGGAGCAGCTCCATGGGGCAAGCCTGGCTCCATGGGCATGGAGCAGCTCCATGGGCAAGGAGCAGCCCCATGGGCAAGCCCAGCTCCATGGGCATGGAGCAGCCCCATGGGCAAGTGCAGGTCCGTGGGCAAGCCCAGCCCCACGGGGGGCACAAGCCTGGCAGGCGATGGGGACTCTCCGCGTGCGCTCATGGAGGGAGGGGACAGCACGGGAAGGAGAAGCGCAGTCGGAGGCACCACCAGAGCCCATGTCTGAAGTCTGGCACCCGCCGGGTTCTCTCCCTCCCCAGCACGGGAGAGGCAGCGCCGGCCGAGCAGCGCTGAGCAGTGAGGTGTGAAGGGATCTGACCCGACAGGGCCCGGGGACCCTCTGAAAGGGCGATTTTTCCACAAAAGCACAGGGCAAAGAAGAAAAGCTGAAACCTCACACGTGAAAAACCCAGCAAGGAAGGAAAAAAATCCCCCCAAGAGAGAAGATGAAACAGAAGATGTCTTCGCTGGGTCCCCTTTTGCCTGCTGAGGATCCGTGTGGCTCGGGGAGGGATCCTCCTGCCAGGCAGGCTGTGATTCCCCCAACACAGAGCCCTGACCCTCAGCCTGGTGTCACTGTGGGTGTCCCAGAGCCCCTCTTGCACAGGAAACACACACTGGAAAGGCTCCAGGCCTTTTCCCAAGGTTGGGATTGTAGCAGAGAGCCTCTGCCCCACTCGGTGCCTCAGTTTCCCCACTTGCACCACCCAGAGGAACTGTGTTACTGAGCTACACAAAACTCAAAGGGGGAATCCCTGGAGCAGGGGGTGCCACGGCTGATCCCGACGGTTCAAGCAAATGCAGCCTCCACAGGAAGTGGGAGAGATTTTGTCCTGACCAGTTCTGCCCTGGACGTGGCAGAACGCGGCAGCAGGACAGAACCAGGGCATCAGCAGGGCTGTGGCAGGAGAGAGCGAGCTCAGCACCAGCCTGCTCCCCTCACCCTGCCAGCACATTTCCATGGAGACAACTCCTGGCTCCAAACAGAGCTCCCTGCTTACAGCTTTATCCTGATCCCTGTGCAAAGCTGGAATGGCATTAAGGGAGCTGTATTCTTAGCCAGCACCCCAGTCCTGTGTGTCAATACTGGTGAACACTTCCCTCAGCCACAGAGCTGAGATTTGCCCCAGAAGGGCTGAAAATAGAGTGAAAGCTGCAGCCACAACCTCCTCATAGGGTCGGCAGCTCAGAGGTTTCCCACCAGCCAGACACTGAGCACCGGGATAATGGGCCAGAGCTGTGGAAAGATGCTCTCAGATCTGACAGATTCCTTCCCGCTATCGTTACTCCAATTAGAAATCAAACCCGGGGTTTATCACCTTTTGGAGCAGAGCCAGGTAGGAGATACTGTGCAATGATCAAAGGCTTTGCAAGGACTAAGGGCATAGCGAGGCTGTTTAAGCTTTCTGACACACATCAGGGTGGGAGAGCGTCGGGACAGGCAGGGCGAGGGGGCATTTTAATCTTTTTCTGTCCCATTAACTCTCCAAGGCTGAACTGTGCAGAATTAAAAGGAAAGCCAGGATAAACAAGAAGTCTCCATATGTACTCAGCCCTAAAGAACAACTTTTCAGAGAGAAGCTTTGGACTTGCATTTTGAGGATTACAAAGCCTCTGCTGTGTGCTCTGTGCTAGCCCAGATCCACCGTGCTTCAGTGCCGGCTCATGGAAAACGAGCATAAATACTGGTACAAAAAAGAGAAAAAATCTGAATCCTATCACTGGGAATCTCTTCAAATGTTTGTTCTAGACACACTTAGAACAACACAGAGAGGCTCCAGCCAGCCCTGATGTGGGGTTCACAGGGTTCCAGGGCGCACAACAACGCGTTGGGGTTTCTTTTGTTGCTGTCAGGGGCGAGCAGAGAGTGGGAACATCGTGAATAGCTGTGATGGGAACTGTTAATTAAACTGGGGATGTGGCATCGATGCCAGCACAGCAAATGGAGCCGCGTTGCAGCTCCCTGGCTCTCCCTTCTTCCTCCTTCAGTCACGCAGCTCCCCGTTCCCACCAGCGAGGCTGGGGCTGGAGGGAGCAGTGATCCACCCAACTATTTTAGGTGCCTTTATTAAAATAAAATCCAACAAACCATGCTGGCTCAGCCACCATTTCAGAAACTCTTATTTTTCTTTATCAGAGCAGTATATCCACCCCTGCCAGTGCCAAAAATGACACCAAACATCTCCGTGAGCCTCGTGTGCTCCCCAAACACGGCACCAATGATCTTCCACAGCTGAGAGCAGGCAGGAGCCTGCGCTGCTCCCTGCAGCACGTCCCCAAAGTCCCCCCAGGACGGAGCTGAACGCAGGGAACTGAACGTCAGGGAAATGTTCTGCCTCCTCCAGAGACAGGAGCCCGGCAGCTCCGCTCTCCCACACCCAGCACGGCTTTTCATGCCTCGCAATGGGCTCCGATGGAGAAGGTCTGGTAAAGGGGATGCAGCAACAGCTCCAAGATTAGAGAAGGAGATGCCAGAGGGTGACACTTCCGCTCCGGTGCTAATGTGCTTCCCGAGCCCTTGACGGAGACAGAAAGTGCTGGCAGAGATATTAGGACATGTCAGCTCCAATCCAGCAACTCATCCCTCAGAGCAGGTACATCCCTGGCTGCCTCCCCCCGGATACGGGATTTTCAGGACAGCAGGATGTGCACCCACCTGGTTCCCCTGCGGATACGGAGGACAGGCTGGGACAGAGTTTGCTCTGCTCCTTGGTAGGGCCCTGGCAGTGGGGAACAGACCCATCCCCTGCACGATTCCTGCCTCTGGTGCAGAACACACCCTGCTGGAACCCAGCTGCCACACGAGGCCAAAACCCAGTGGGAATTGTTCTGATGAAAGCTCAGATCCCGAGGGCTCTGTCACCCATCCTCTCCCCTCCTCAGGGCACAGCTTACCTTGTCTGTGCTCTCTGGAGCAGCTTTACTCACCCCTGCCTGTCTCTGAGCACCCAGCCAAGCTCCTGGCACCAGCCAAGCCAACATAATGGCACTTTTCCTGTGCTGCTCCACGGACCTGCAAACCCTCACTAAATTCCCTGGCACAGGATCTCCTGCAACACAAGCAAACCACCTAATAGACCTCAATCCTTGCTAAAGAATGCAATTAAGTGAAGCCATGGCCCCCAGTGGGGTCAGATTTGTGCTAGATACGGTCACATTTCAGGAATAAGATTAATTCTTACAGTAAAAGAGCTCCTGTAAGACATTCATTCTTGTGTGCTGCCTAATCTCCAGCTCTAAGCAAGGCCATGTGTGCAGCTTGTAAGCACCGAGCACGGGGTCCTGGAGAGCATTATTAAAAATAATAAAACTGAGAAGTGTTTGCAAGGAGCAGCTTCCCAGCGTAGCTCCTGCAGCCGGGACGGAGCCAGGGACCTGCAGGAACCCAGGGGAGCGACGCACAGAGGGTGAAATGCTCCAAAGCACCTACATTTCTTAAGAGCTTAAGTTCCCCTGGGAGTCAAAGGGACTTAACCTAAGCTGCTAAGATGCTTTTGAAGATTTTCCCCCCAGCAACTCCCATTTCAGAGGGTGCTGGACACCTAACTCCCTTAAGCTACTTTGGGTATCTGAGGGGATATAGGAGGAGGGGTTTGGCTGCCTCGGTCCTCACTGCCTAAACAGGGAAATGCTGCTAGAAGCCAGTGTCTGCACAGTTACAGACACTGGGATGGGGCAGAACTGCACAGGGGTTTTCACAGAACCACAGAATGGTTTGGGCTGGAAGGGACCTTAAAGCTCATCTTATTCCAACCTGCCAATGACAGGGACACCTTCCACTAGACCAGGTTAGAGCCCCATCCAGCCTGGCCTGGGGCACTCCAGGGATGGGGAGTCCACAACCTCTCTGGGCAACATTTTGCCATATGTTACTTGTTCTTTGCCCCCACGGAGCTGGTAATTGAAACATTTGCTCTGCATTTGAAAAAAATCCAGGAGGGAGGAACCATGCGTTCATTTCAGATTCATTACAATACGACAACTTGGAAAAAAAAAAGCACAGAAAAAAAAGCATTTGGGCTTCTTTTCTGTTTCACCTGCGTGTGAAAAGGAGAAGGGCAATTTTAAAGAAATTCTCTGCAAAAAGTTCCACTCGGATCTGGGAGATGATTAAATATCTTCATTTTCAGCAGCTGCTGTGGGAGAATTGCTCCCATTAGACACATCAATGGAAGCAAACACCTTGCAGGCAGAGGGCTGCACTGAGGGCTCTTCCTTCCAGCAGCACCAGCTTAGTTTGTGCTGCGTATTAACAGAGGTCAGTGGGTCACTTCATTTCCTCCCAGCAACCTCTTTAAAGAGAGAAAGAAAAGCTTTTAGCACAACCACCAGCTCATTTGTCACCTCCCCTGGGGAGGGCAGAGATGAAACTTGAATTCACTACCCCACAATTCCAGCTTGCTCCTATCCAACACCCTGTCCCTGGCAAACCCAGCCTCACCAGGGCTGGGACAAGGACTCCTGGCCTGGGAGCCCACCCGGCTCCTTCCCCGTCGGTGCTGGGGACAAGGAGATGCCAGCGTGCAGGGCTGGCTCTGGAGCCCTGCACAGCCCATGCCATGGAATTACAGGATGGTTTGGGTGGGAAAGGACCTCAGAGATCACCTCGTTCCACCCCCCTTGCCATAGGCAGGGATGCCACTCACTGGATCAGGGTACCCAGGGCCCTGCCCAGCCTGGCCTGGAGCACTTCCAGGGATGGGGCAGCCACTCTCAGGTTGCTTTAGGTGCCAAGCTCCATGGGCTGTGCAGAAAGGACTGATCTCAAAAGGTGCCTGATCCTGCCCAAAAAAGAGGAGGTGATGGAGGATTTCCAGGTCAGTCCCACCTCAAAGCTGCTGGACACAGTTTCTCCTCTGGGTTTGAATGCAGCTCCCCAGGCCAGTCCTGAAGGCAGGCCAGGGGTTTGGCAAACACAATTAGAGCAGGCAGCAGAGATCCTTCAGAGTGAAGCATGGCTGTTTATCTATCACGGAGTTACTTAGATCTTAAAAAAATATTTACAAGAAAGAGGCAGAGTATTATCTTCCATGGGGAAACAAACACAGATGGAGAAAAAAAAAGAGCTTTGATCAGGACTGTCTCGGTCCTATTCGCTGCTTTTCATCCCCTGATCTCCAAGTGCTTTAATATGACAGTATTATCCCTTTTTACAATGTGGGAAACCAGAGGAAACTGCACACTAAGACAGCTCGCTGTGTTTGCACGCACGCACACACACACAGAGACACACACACATGCACAACCTCTCTCTCTCTCGCTCTCTCCTTTTTCCCTCTGTGGCATTCCCATGTGTGCAAAGTGCCCAGCATCGTCCCCAGGCAACAGGCACAAGGGGCATCTTGGGGCACGGCCACGCGGGTGTTCCAAGGGATGCTGCTCCCTGCCCGGGGCTGCAATGGCACGGCGAGGGTTAAGCTGTGGTCACTGCAGGGGAAGTGAGACGGGAGAGCTCCGGGTTGGGTTTGGATGGTCAGGAGGAATTAATTTCCCCCCGCCGCGTGCCCCGCAGTGACAGCTGTGACAGGCAGGGACGTGTCACGGAGCGTTCAGCAGGTGCAGCACAGCACGGACAGGGCAGAGGGGCAGCGCCGCAGCCGGCGGGGATCAGCTCGAGGAGGAGGAGGAGGAGGAGGAGGAGGAGGAAGCACAGCTCTCCTGGCCTGGCTGCACCCTGCTGAGGGAGCCCATCCACGCTCTGGGGGGCTGTGGCCACAGCCCAGGGAGGACCCTAAAGGACCCCCCTGCAAAACGTCGAGACGGAGGCAGCAGCAGAACGACCAGAGAGCCCAGGAGCATCCTCCTGGACCAGCACAGAGCACAAGATGTGGCTTCT
This sequence comes from Oreocharis arfaki, assembly GCA_013398015.1. Classification (NCBI taxonomy): domain Eukaryota; kingdom Metazoa; phylum Chordata; class Aves; order Passeriformes; family Paramythiidae; genus Oreocharis; species Oreocharis arfaki. Next base: position 405,239 of record VZRR01002041.1, on the reverse strand, counting down.
CCTCTGCAGGGCTGGACAAAGGGACGGATCTGACCCAGGACCACACTCCCCATCCCCTTCCTCTCGCTCCCACACAAATACACCCTGTCCTTCAGCATTTCCCAACAAACCATCACAATCTCCGCGGAGCGCCCGACGGCATCAGGAATCGTCAACTGAATTGCCTCGTGGTTCAGGGTAATACTTCACATTTCTTTTTCCCTGCCTCTGAGCTTTATTTATTTATTTAGGAAGTCATTCATCATTAGCCCCAGCTCAGCTGCCTGACAGGCTGGGAGCTCCTTGGGGCACAGACTGCATCGCGGCTCCACGTTCGCCACGTGCGCACCAACAGCGCCGAGTAAATAACCGTCCGTCAGCCGTGTCCTCTGCGGGGGGAACCAACACCACCTTCTGACAGAAAATAATGCTAGAATCACCAGTGTCCCCCTCCCAAAGCACCTGCACCCAAGCCTGGGACCTGGGCTGATGGGTGGCGCTGGGTTGCTGCACACGGCAGAGGGAAAAAATGACGAAAGAGACAAAAACTCCACAAAGAGCCCCATCAACCAGCAGAAGTGCAACAGCCTTTCTCATGTCTGGAGTCCAAGCTAAGGAAAAGCCTTTATCTGAGATCAAGTGCAGGTTCAGATCAACTCCACATTCCTGAGGAGGAGAGGCTGCCCGGACTCACATCTCTGTGTGTCCAACTAAGAACACATGAGAAAACCACTGAACAATGAGGAGCCGGTGCTTTCCTGACTTGCAGCATGGCATGAAGATGACCTGTACTGGGAAGAGCCCATCCAGATGGCATCAGTCCCTCTGACCAGGCTAATCCCTCCAGCTTTGGCTTTCTGCTCCCTTCACACAGAAATTTGCATACTGCTGCATCTTGTGACCTCCTCCACCCTCCAAACCGCCCTGCCAGGTCTGCACAGGGACTCCCTTTGTGTTCAGCACGAGGCAATGACAGCCCCCTCCTTCACTCCAAACCCCCCATGCAAGCAGGGGCCAAAGCCCATTCCTGGGGCTGACACTGCTGCTTCTCGCCAACGGGAGCTCACCTGCTGACAGAAACCTGCCTGGCCTTCCTCCAGCTCCTAAAGTCATTGTCCCCTGAGGACAAGCAGTGGGTTCCCAGCCCCAGCAGCCAGGTCAGGAGCAGGGGAAGCCAGTCCCTGCCCCACAGAGATCCCTCGCTCTGGGCAGGAGCACGGCTGAGTGTGGCAACCTGCTCCCCTACGGCTGGTGCCCGAGCAGAGCATCTTCCAGCAGCCCACAGCCCAAACAGAAGGGAAAAAAGAGATGAAAAATCGAAAGGAAGAAAAAACATTCAAGAAAGTTAATTAGGAACATGAGGGTGCTTTATCAGTTCCGGCTGCGAGTGCTGGATGGGTGTAGGATGTCACCAGCCCTCGCGCAAGAACGACCTTCTCATTATCGCGGCCACGGATCGATCGCCGTTCGTTATCTCCATCAGCGCCCGGCTCCTCGCGGAGCACACCCCGGGCAGCCTCAGGGGACCTGGGCAGGGGCACCCCCCTGCTGCTCCCACCAGAGACGGAGCACTCAGCCCCAGCTTCATCCAGATTTTGCACAGATCATTTCTATCCCCAGGGAGAAAGAGTCCTCAACAATACAAGTTATGAGTGAAATAACCCAAAACCCCCCGGACTACACGCAGGCACACACCTCACACCAAAACCAAAACACGAAACTCTCTCTAAACACAACAGCCTGGAAGACTTCACCAGCCACAGGCGAGGACTTTGCTCCCTCCCAGCCCCCTGAACACAGAGAGGCTTCCATGGAGGATGACAAAGTGGATCTGGATTTACACAAAGACAGAGGAAAACTTAACCCCCTGCTTATCATCTTTAGGGTCCCCCTTGGCTGAGATGCAGAGGGAGTGTCCCTCCTTTCTCATGAATTCCAGCCCAGAAACACCCCTAGCCCACATACAGGCACACCAAGAGCCTCAGGAAATGAAAAAGAAAATAAATAAATTTCGTTTTTATGGCCTGTAGACCTCATGGCCACTCTTGTCTGCACATCCCTGGGCACCAGGCTGGGAGATGCCGTGGAACTGCTGCAGTCCCCAGGCAGGGCACGCTGCTCATCAGTGAAAAACAAATGACAGGAAATAAAAGTAGTGAAGCAAACACAAAGTTTCTCCTAATTGCTATTTGATGGTAAATGAAAATCATTGTGGCAACAGTGCAGCCGATGAGCTGTTTGCTTTCCTCACACCCATGGAAGAGGCAGAACTGTGCTCTGGTGAGGAGGGGAGAGAGGAGCCAGGAGGGTGAGCAGCAGCCACACAGCCACCCCAGCAAATCCTCCTGCAGGCGAGGACGGGCTGCTGAGCCGCAGTAAGCAGGATAAAGAGGCTCGTCTTCCTTTGTCCCTAGTGCAGAGCTGGCTTCATCACCACGACTTGCATCTTGCTGATTAGTGACCAGCAAGGAAAGCTAATCAAGGTTATTAGGAAATGCTGTCTTCCCCGGGTTTCGCAGCCACCTGCTCGGGAGCACACGGGGCAGCGTGGCTCCCACGGCCACTGGCCCAGCAATGCCTCCAGCTGCCTTTTTTCCACCCCAGGATCAGGAGTGCTGCCACCAAGCCCCAGTCAGAGTGCACCCTGTGGGTACTGAGATGTCATTCCTGGGCCTCCCCTCTCGAGCTCACTCTGCCTTCTCCTTCAGCATTCGTTCCCTCCCCATTTGCCAGGCACTCCAGCCCTGCCAGCCAACACAGGGGGTTAAACTCCATATAGAGGATTTGGTTTTGAGCTTGCAAGACACAAGATGAGCAAATCCCTTCCCTTGCTCTGGCAGGAATCCTGTGTCTCAGACCCACCAGCCAGGGGAGATTAAGAAAGGAGGAGAGAAAGAAAAAAACCATCCATCACTTGCTGTCGTGATCTCATCTGAATTTAAGAGCTAAGCTGGGAGGATGCTGGGTCACTGCTTGGGCTGGTGGAGCCCTGCAGACCAGTGGACACCAGAACAGACTGGACAGAGGCTTAGGCTGCACTGCTCAAGGTCAGCAGCGGGGTCAGGAAGCCACGTCCACGCTCCGTGCTTGCTTTCCCTCTGATTTAATTCTGGGCTGTCTGTCTAGGGAAGCCTCTGGCTCTTGTCACATCCCTGCAGAGAGCCCCAGCTGCAGCGGGTGCCTCCAGAAATTACCTTCATACATTGACTGAAGCCCCACAAACCACACCAACGTGCAGCAACCCCCGAGCAGCTCAGCCAGGCAGGGCTCTGCTGCCATTTACATCTTCCATACACGACGCAAAATTAAGAGGCTGCTTAATAGGCAGCAACTGGGACTAACATCATCCTCACAGTCCTCCAGCTCCTGCCTGACAGCCTGATCTCACCCAGGTAGTTTGCTTCTATTGAACCTGATTTTCTTCCCTCTCTGCTCCAAGCAGCTGCAGAGGCCGGTCCAGACATCCCGGCCCAGAGCTGGCTGCTTCCATTGGGCGGGATACAGCAGCCCATGCACAGCCCAGACACACCAGGCACGCACCAGAGGTGGCTTAAAACATTTATAAGCATTTGGAGATTGGTAACATCCCTACCAGAGCAGGGATGTAGGAAAGGAGCTTGTGAGAGCACCATGGGAGAACCTTCCCATTACCCAGCATTCAAAAAGTCTCCACCTGCTCGGCACGTCGTTTCACATTTTACTTTAAACCAACATAAGGGCCTTTTCTGACAAGCTGCTGAGATCATCTCGGTGTCTTTGTAGCAGTCAATCATCAGAAGGATCAGGCAGGGAGATTTTTCTGAGCAGGCAGGCTGAGCGTTCGCGGCGCTGTTTCTGCGGTGCCGCGAGGAGCGGGCCATGAATTAAACATGCGATAACATTTCCTCGGCAGGTGAGGACCGTCCACACGCAAGGGGCTGTGCCTGGCCAGGGAGGAGGGTGCTGTGTGTCCTCCACTTCCAGCAGGGCAGGGCAGAGCACTGCCTCACAGCAGCAGATTCCTTCCCTCTTGCTCAGCACGGCTGCAGGAGCTTCCCGGGGCCCCGACCCTCCGCCTGCTCGGCCAGCGCTTGGGAATGGCTCGTCCATCTTCGGAGGCACCGAGCCAAACAGGAACGGGGCCAGCAACAAATCTCTCCTTCGGACACGCAGAAGCCACCATATTGCAGAAAATGGCTTTATTGTCACTGCACCATCTGGAGTTGCCAGGAAATGCAACTTTTTTGTCCCCATCAATTACCGAAGGGAGGAATCTGCTGTCCCCTGAAAGGCAAAACTTCCAGCTTTCTCCTGGGGCTGGGGAGAAGAGATGGGTGAATGGGAGCTGAGCCCCCCGCAAAACCTTCGGGATTTATAACACCCCAACTCTCTCTGCTTTTGGGAGCTGACCCACAGCCTCCCCCTCAGAATCCCAGAGTGGTTTGGGTTGGAAGGGACCTTAAAGATCCTCTTGTTCCAGTCTCCTGCCATGGATAGGGACACCTTCCACCAGAAGGTGGAACCATCCCAGCTCAGACCTGCTGGCATCACTCAGGGGTTCCACCCTGCTGGAGAGCAAGAGTTTCTTGTGGTTAAATTTCCTAAAACCAGAAGAGATAAAAAGCCTCCATTCTACCCCTGTCACCAGGAGCTGAGCACGGTGTGGCTGGTCCAGAGCGCTGCTTGCAGCATCTCCCAGTGGGAGGACACTGCTGGTGCCCCATGGGAGAGGCTGTGTGGGGCTGAGCCAGCAGTGGGGCCACAGCCCAGGGATGGGAACACCACCACTGCAGGTTTTTAGGAAGGCCAGGCACGCATCTGCTTCCAACGACTTCCAAACGCATGGTGCTGCCTTGGGCCAGCGAGAGGGACTAATTGACCTTCCAACCTCCCTTCTGTCATTACTTTCTGTGATTTTACAACCTCTCTAAACGGTTCATTTATCCTGAGTGAATTCCTGCTGCATCCTGCTCATCAGCCAGCTGTGAGCACCTTCCTCATGTGAGGGCAAAGCTGCTGCAGGCTCATGGATGGGCCCAGCACAGGTACAGGGAAGAAAACAGGGGATGGGGGGAACCCCGAACAACTCTTGCTGAAAGAAAATTGTTAAGAAGCATCTTAAATCCCTCAACTTCAGGCCTGTTTATCGGCCGGAATCAAGCCCAGGCCCTGCAGGCGATACCTCGTGGCCGGGGTGCTCTTGCCTCGGAGGGGTCAGTGTTTCCAGCAACAAGGACACCAATTAAAGCTTTTAACGATGCAAGCCCAGGACCTTGCTGAGCCCTGAGCAGCCTCTGCCCAAAGCTCTCTCTGCTAATAACCCTGTGCTGCGGCCGAGCAATGGGTGTTGGGCTGCCTGAAATATTTATGACAACCATGGATTGCTTCTTTCCTCCCCGTAATAAAGCCCCCACATGCTCCCTCCCCAGCACGAGGCCGCAAGTGCCTGCCACTGCTCGGAAAGGAAGGACCAGTCTCCTCCCAGTGCCTCCAAGAGCATCGGCACGTCTCTGGACCAGCAAGGCAGGGTGCCAGGGAGGGATTTTATTTTGTTTTTAAAGCCTCCCCCCAGCCCTTTCCCACTACAGCCTCGGCTCGAGTTCTCTCGTTAATCTAATTGTTCTCCTAATGAAGATCTGCAATTCCTCAAACATTAATTACCAACGGCAGCAGCAGCAGCAGCTGTGGAACAAGAGCTCCCTGTTCCTAATAATATGCTTCACACTTTTGCCTGCCACAGCTCAATTTAGATTTGCGTGATTTGGCTGGGGGCAGATAAATAATATTCCAGCTATGGGGCTCAGCAGACAAATCCAGGGGGAGGCAAAGCTCTCCCCACACCCCGGAGCACAGTAGGTCCTGAGGTGGCTCTGAAGATCCCTGTTTCATTGCACCTGCAGCTCCAGCCCCGGCCCTGCCTCCGTCGCGGCACCGTCCCCATCCTGCAGCCTCGGGCAGGTGCAGAGGGCTGGGCCAGCAGCCAGAACCCTGGCAGGGAAGGAGAGGTGCTGCACCCCCATCCCTGTCCTCATGCTGGGCACCACAGCCAGGCCTGGGGGGAAGGCTGGCACGTGCTGATCCAGGCAGCTCCTGCCCCCACGGGATCTCAGGGATGCAGGGGGTGCCCCACACTCCCCAAGACCCTGAGCATGGTCCCATCATGTCCATGAACCAGCAGCAGCTTTGGCTACAGTTCTGAGATGAAGGAAAACCAAGCACAGAGGAGCAGAGCCAGCACTGCCACTGCCACTGCATTTTGGTGAGGCCCTGGCACAGGGTGCCCAGAGCAGCTGTGGCTGCCCAGCCCTGGCAGTGTCCCAGGCCAGGCTGGACAGGGCTTGGAGCAGCCTGGGACAGTGGAAGGTGTCCCTGCCCCTGCAGGGGGTGGAATGAGATGGGCTTTAAGGTCCTGCCAAGCCAAACCACTCAGTGACTGTATGGTTTTGGGGGGCAGTTGATCTCTTCCACACCCCTGTTCCACCGTGATCCGTAACACAGTAATGGAAAAACACTGCTCGTGTTCACTGAGGTCAACCCCTGCCTACCCATCACCACCTCCAGCCCAAGGGCACCTGGGGGGAGCGGGGAGGAAGCTGTGCCCAGGCAGAGGAGAGCTGCCAGCCAGGTCCCACCTTACAAAAGAGGCTCAAAACCACGGGTTAGGAGAAGCAGCTGGAACGACCGGAGCCAGGAAAGGCTGTGGCAGCCCCACTCGCCAGCACTGTGCAGCCAAAAATACACAAGGGGAACAAAACAGCGCACACACACAGAAAAAAGCCCACAAGAGTTTTCAATGACAAAAGCAAACAAATAGATTTGTGAATAAATATTGATTTGACAGGAAGTGAGACAAACCCTTCCAAAAACACTCGCTGGCACCAGGTCCCTCTCCCAGCACAATGAGCAGCCGTCATCATTTCCTGGGTGCCTTTGCATGGTCAGCAGCTTCAGCTGCTTTGCAAGGTTTTGGTTTGTGAGGGTTTTGGTCTCCCCAGCGCCTGGAACATCTTGAGAGATCCCAAGAAATAAACGCACAGACTGAGGAGCCTGTGCTGGGCAAAGTGAGCAGCACAGTGAGCAAAAACCCCACTATTCACCCTAATACCTCTCCAGAGGTGGCCACTTAATGCTCTCCAGCACTACAGGCTCAGTTTGGTCTAAAGGAGTTAAGTTTCCTTCAGCCAAAGCTCAGGGCTGAGTCAGACCCAGTCAGAGGGTGATGGGATGCTGCTTCACTCGCTTCTTCCTGACCACAAAGGCATCTGCACATACCCTGATCCTCCCCAGACACACACACGGGCCTTTCATCCCGGGAAAACCCCCGCAGCACTGTTGCTTTGCAAAAATTAATTAACGTGCCCATACGGGGAATTTCAAGACCCGGTTCCCACTGCAAAGCGGGCGTGTCCGGGGGAGAGGGGCGGGGGCGATGGGCACTGGTTCCTCGATGGCAGCGCTGGGATCGCGGGGGGAAGCCCAGATCCGGCACACAGCAGGGGCCTGCCCTTCCCCTGCCTTGCAGAACCCTTGGTACCGGGCTAGGGAACATCCTGCTGAACCCACTTTGCCTCCTGCAGCCCCCCAGAGCCACACTGGTGCAGCAGAAAGCACCAAGACCAGCATCACCCATATTCGGTCGTTTCTCACTCAATTCCCAGCCTTGCTCTGCTTATGGAATCCAACGGAGGGATCAAGGCGGCAGATTTCACCTGATTCACCCCCAGAACCACCAGGCCAGGGGATTTCAGGTCACTGCACACTGGCTGGAGATAGACCCTGGCCAAGGTGGAGGTGCTGCGTCCTGGAGCTCCCCAGGCACTGGACAGGCACCTGATTCCGGGGTGAGCATCTCAGCATGGATCCTGCACGCCTCCAAAAAAGGGTTTTCTTTGTTCAGCTTCCTCCCAGCACAGAAATCCCAGCGCCGTGAGGGGCCGGTGACGCCGCTCGCAGCTTTCCTGCTCATTTCGTTTTCAATGAGTGAATTAGCAGGCAGCCAGCTGACTTGAACATCCCCTTATCTCTGCACCAAGCTCGCTGCCGAGGATTTGCATAATTTTAATCTTTCCCACCAATGAGCATGAAAAAATTAGTTTTCCACTATTTTATCTTCTATTTGTGTTCAATAAACAGAGCTGGTGGCTCTGCTCCATGTATTTATACTGGGAACTGTGAGGAGGAAGAAGGGGGAAATCCCCCATCTCCAGCACTCGGCCATGTGGAGGGTTAAACTGGAGGAGGGAGGCTGGGGGAAGGCTCTGCAAAACTGCTCCACAAACTGCAGCTGGAGATGGATTTGAAGCCCAAATTTCCTTACCCAATCCCAGTTGTTTTCTCCAGAGTCCCTCTCCTATCTCCCAGCTCCCAGCTGTCAGGCTTCCTCCCATCATCAAGACCTTTGATTTCCCTCTCAAGCAAAGAGTTTGCTGGACTCACCCCAAATACAGGCTCCAGATCCCAAGAACATCAGGACTCCAGGGATGGGGCGGGAAGTGCGTGAAAAATGAGGTCCCACCTGGAGAAAGCTCCTTGTGTAATCACAGGGAACCATGCAAATGTGGGGACATAAAACATTGCCAACACAGAGCTTCGGGGCTTTTTAATTAAATGGGTTAAAATAAAAGCACACCCCAAATATTAAGTGTGTCTGTATTAAAATAAGGCACTGAAAAGAAAATAGTCCTGCTTCACCCCTTCTGCTGCACAACAAGAACATCATTTTGGGCGGCACACAGAGGCAAGAGATGCACGTTGAGGCCCATCTCCTCCATCGTGCACTTCTGGATTACAGCTGGAAACCAAGGCTGCTCTGAAGGAAAAGGAAATGTAGAGAAAACTGAGGCTCCTCTTGCAGGTTCCCCGCTCGTGAGCAGCACAGAAGGTACAAACATGGAAACACTTTTTAAATGTCTTCCCTCCCTGTGGAGTCAAGAGCAGGTCAGGGCACACCCCAGCCAAAGGCAGGAGCACATCTCCACCGTCTCAGGAAAACCTGGACTGGCCTTTGTGCCCAGGTCTTCCAAAATGTGGAATATGTAAAATTTCCTTAAGCAAGAATGTTCTTTGATGTTTGGTCTTTGTGTACTTTCAAGCCTAATCAACAAAAACGGAGTCTTAATCTGTGAAACAGAGTAGCAAACAAGCTCTAGGTGATATCCAGGTGTTGGAAAAACAAATCACTTGTTGGTAGAATTGCCTTGTTAAGGTTTAGGGCTGGACACGCTTCTCATGATCTCAGATCTAGAGGGAGGTTAACAAAGCTTGGAAAGAAGGATGTACCACTGATAATGGATGCAGAGAACGCAGAATTTACAGGCCACAAGGACATCTGGCAGGACTCCAAAGACAAGGAAGAAACTAATAAAGCCAAGTCAGCAATCGTGCTGCAATCAGCTCCACGTGGGTAAAAGGTAATTCCAGTGGGGCAGATCTTGACCACGGTTGTTGGGGACAACACAGGGAGGGCCCAAGGGCAGGTTTGCCCCCAAAATGCAGGGATTTATGGCACAGGACTGGTCCCCACCTCTATGGGGCTGTGGGTCCCCCATAAGCACCATGGAGAGGATGGGGTGTCAGGAACCCAGGGTGAGGTGGGTGCAATATTAGGGGCAATACCCAGCAGCTCCAAGGAGCCCATTTCTCCCTCTCTCTGCACCTCTTCCCACTGATCCTGGACTCCACACGGCCTCTCCCTGCTACCAGCTCATCTGCACCCAGAGGTGCAATTACCTTCTGTGTGTTCTCTATTTATGCTCTGGGAACTATGTAATTTTCTAGACCAAAAACATAATTAAAGAGTCCAAGTGCCTTGGAGTGGAGACCTCTCTCCTGCCACCACTCTTATCTTCTCTAAAAATACCCCGGCACGGCAGCCCTGTGCCAGGGCCAGCTCACGGCAGGGCTGAGCCATGGGAAGAGAAGCAGCCCTGCTATGATAGGTGTCCTGTGAGGGGAATGCACCCAAATGCTCCCACGTTGGCCCAGGAAGGGGCTGCCCCAAGAGGAACTGGCTTTGCTGCCACTGGGGTCCACAGGGGTCACCTGTGCAAGGGAAGGTTAATTCAGATTTAACTTGTAATGCGGTTTATCTAACCAATTTTAAAGCCTTGGGCAGACAGACTAATTAAGAATTAAGGGACTTTGAGGATCACTGCTCTCCCAGCAGAACCAATCTGGAGTGGCACCCAGTTTATTCCAAGATAAATCCAGTCTTCCAGATGAGATGGAAAGGCACAGGGGAATGGAAACTTGCACACAAGAATATCAGACCACAAAGACACTGTCTTTTCCCCAGGAAACAACAAGTCAGGCTGTGGCTGCAGTCCAGCCCCACAAGGATTTGAGGATTTAGGAACTTTTCCAACCAGAGCATTTCCAAGGTGCAGGAGGAGGTGCTGATGCCACAGGTCTTAGACACAATTTGATGCTTCTCCAGCCACCACCAGCCCAGGGGCTCAAAGCACAGCTCTTGAGGTGAGAGACGTGGCTGCGGAACAGGAGGAGCCTGAGCTCCAAAATGCACCCAGAGCTCTGCATGCACACAGCTCCGGCCTCCCCCCGCACTGCTGCGTGCCTGGCTGGCACCCGCACCCACACGGCTCGGGCAGCTCGCGGCATCACGGAATGGTTTGGGTTGGAAGGACCTCAAATCTCACCCAGCCCCAGCCCTGCCATGGGGAGGGACACCAAGGTGCTCAGGGCCCTGCCCATCGTGGCCTTGGACACTGCAGGGATGGGGCACAAACGCAGCACAAAGGAGCGGAGCTGGAGCTGGAGCTGGCCGAGCCCCGCGNCGGGGGATGCGGGAGCCGGGGGAGATGCGGGAGCTGCGGGAGCCGGGGGAGATGCGGGAGATGCGGGAGCCGGGGGAGCTGCGGGAGATGCGGGAGCCGGGAGATGCGGGAGCCGGGGGAGATGCGGGAGCTGCGGGAGCTGCGGGAGCTGCGGGAGCCGGGGCCGCATCCCGGGCGGGCAGCGCTCCGGGTGCCGCTGGCGCTGCCCGCTCCGCTCCGCTCGGCTCCGCACGGACACGCCGGGCCCGGCTCCCCCGGCCAGAGCAGCTGCGCTGGGCCCCGTCCAGCCCTTCCCCGGCCGCGGCTCGCCCTGGGCTGGCGGCCGAGCCCGTTGGCTCCTGCTCCCTTCCAGCCCCAATTCGCCTCATCTGCTTCCTGCGGCCAGGGCTGCATCCCCCGGCCGCCCGCTCCCACTAGGGCCCGGGGCGAAGGGTCGGGGTCCCGCAGCTGCTGGGGCACCGCACGTGCGTGGGGAGGCGGAGGGACGAGAACAATAACACGGAGCAGGGGGAGGGAGGAAAAGAGAAGCAAAACCCAACTCTGAAACAGCCCTCGGGGAGAGTCGCTCGCCCAGACTTGCTGTAATTACACTCCTACTGCTGGATACAAAGCTCTTGGCTTGGCCCTCTCATAAAGCTGGAAGAAGGAAGGTGAAAGAAGTATTTTTTTTAAGAAAATATATCCCGAAGGGTCAAAACAACCTTTTAACTTGTCAACTAACAAGTTCAAACAGGACTGCAAGCACTGCTTTCCATAGCTTCCAGGGAGAGACATCCAGACCAGTCATCTGAGCTCAAGTCCTCCATGCCCTCACATTCTTTTGACAGCCAGAAAAATCAAGGTAAAGGTATCGGCAATCTCTGCCAAAACCACTTCCCGGCAGGAGCACCAGCCTGGACACCGCGCTCCGGCACAAGAACCGGAGCTGCCGAGCTCTGGCCCCAGCTCCATCACCCCACGTCCTCAGGCAAACCGTGCTGCCTTTCAGAGCACAGCTTTCCACATCCTTCCCTGGAATTCAGCCCCTCATCGCCTGCTCTTGTTCCCTACCCACGTGTGCCGCACGATGACCCTGCCAGCACACATGGCCCAGCCATGGAGGAAAGCTGGGCCATTCCGTCTTCCCTGTTCTCTTGCACCTTTGCAAACCGTTCAGCCAAACCAATGCAAATCCCCAAGAAAAACACTTATTTAAGAGCCCTGCTCCTTGCAAACCCAGGCTGGCACGGCTCTAGCGTGAGCTTGTTTGAGCATCGCCCAGCAGCCAAAGCACATATGGAGTTCCCACGAGCCAGGCAGGGAAGGAAAAGCCAAGGGACCCCACAAGTTCTGCCTTCACTTGTTAATTTACAGGAAAATCTAAGTCTGCTCTGATATAACCTTCTCCTGAGGCTGCTCAGCCCATACATGGCCTCCAAGTGACCAGTGAGCACCTGAAGGAGAGAAAAAGCAGCATCCACAGAGCTTCTGGTGCTTATTTCAGTAAATTCACACCTTCCTCAGTTCCCCTTGGCTTCGTGTGCCAGGTCTGTACACGCTCACACCACCCCAGTGCTGCTGCTGCTGCTGAAACCAGTGGCAGAAAACTTTCTAAAAACTCACTTTTATTGCTTGCAGTGTTGGCTGCCTTCCCTCCGCTGCCATGGTCCTCATCGCCAGCCTTGGGGATGTCCTGATGGAGTCCAGCACAGCAGAGGCTGAAGGATGCTCCTCTTCCCTTCACTTTGAGCCTATTTCATGTGCCCTTCAATAGCCCACAGTAATCCCTCCCAGTCAGACACTGATGAATCCACCTGAAGAAGGACCAAAGGAGTCTGGAGGTGCCTCCCAGAGAGCCCCGGCGGTGCTGAGCCCCTGCTCTGTCCCAACAGATCTTTAGAGGAGTCAGTGGCCTGGTTTAAAGGTTGGGATGGGTTTTACGGGTCTGTCCTTGGTGCATCTGTGGGGACACATTTACAGCACAGCCCACAACAAAGCTGATTTTCAGGTTCTGAAGTGATTAGAGAAAGGGTCTGATGAGGACTTTTCTGTGTTTGCTTTCTGTGTTTTTCTTTTCAGCTTCTTCTTACACAATATTTACAAGGGAAAAAAGGTGTCTGAAGCAGCAGCTTAAAAACACAAGCATTTTTGTAAATCCTCCTCCCACTTCCAAGATTGTATCAACAAAAGAAAGGAGGAGGCAGAAAAAAAACATAAATAGGAGTTTCACATTGACAGAGTCCCTTTGAACAACTTTCAAAGAGCTCCACTACCTGTTCTCCCATTTGATTTTGTTTTTTCAGGATATCTACAGCGTGTTCCTCCACATACCAAAGGAATCCACCAGCTCAGGTCCCTTTTCTGAACGGTTCCTTGAAGAAAGCACCCCTGGGTCAGCAGCTCTTCAGATGTCTGCCCAGGACCGCGGCTGTGCCGGGATCCGTTTCAAGGTTTGCTCAGTGGACGAGGGGCTGCACCTTGATGCCGAAGATCCTGGAGCTATTCCCAGCTCAGCTGCAGGTCTGCGGGGGCTGCTCCCCTTCAAGGCAGGTTTGACTTCCACCAAGGATATCCAGCATGGAGAAGAGCTGAGCCTTTCTCTCGGGTGGGATCGTTACGAGTGAAAGCAAGTAGAAATCCTGAGCACACACCAGATTTTGGCATTTCAAGTGATTTAAAGCATCGCAGCCCTTTGCTGGATGCCATAACCTTATTTCTAAACGAGCACTTCCAGGTTTCGACCTCCTACACTCAGTACTTGTAAGAACAGGTAAAGCAAGGAGAGTCCCCAAATCCCACCACAAACAGATTGCAGAGACCAGGGAGAAATCACCCCTTAAATGAGACACTAAGCCCAAGAATTTGTGCCCCATCAAAGCCAGGAAATCCTTCATTTATTAACTGAAATCTAAGCCAGGAATTTCACACACAACCTTTGTGGTGCTGGGGGTCTGCCCCACGCTAAGGGCGTCACCCCACTCACAGCAGCCTTGCAGCTTCCTGAAGCAAATTCCAAGGCCAAGGCTGATGCAATGCCTACAGAAATTCATCCCCATCCTCCAAAACAGAAAATAAAATTAAAAATCAACCTACATGAGAGAGGCAGCCCAGGGACCTGCTCAGCTGATGCTGCAAGTGACAGTAAGTCCAAGGGACAATCAAGTTTTGGATTATGATGGGAAAGAAGAGCTGCATATACATGAGCACAAACCGTAAATAAACTGGAAATAAATCCCATGGATATGGTGACAGCAGCCCACAGACAGATCTTTACAAATTGCCTTTTACAAGAAAATACCATTATATCAGGGTTTATGGGCCTCCCTGAGATGGGCACAGGCAGAGCTGTAAATACTGCCACGGCAGCCACTAGGCAAAGGCAAATCCATAAGGAATTTCTTGGTGCCAACAGCATGGCTCTGCTCCTCAACAGCAGGGCAAGGTGGGGAAGAGGAAAGGAACACGATCCAGCACTCCCAGGCAGTGGGAAGCACTGCTGGACAAGGGCATTTTCCATTACACATCATGCCAACCAGGGTGAATCAAATCCCCACTTTACCATTCCCATGGTGAACGAACTGCCCAAATCATTCTGCCTCAGTTTCCTCCGTGCTCCATGAATAGAGGATGCTGAAGAGCTGTTTAACACCACCAAGTATCTAATTCACCGAAGATGTTTAAGTGCCTTAAAGATTTCTGAAGGAGCTGCTGGAGGAAGGCATTAATTTAAATATCTAGTGGCACAGAACATAATGCCAGGCAGATTTTCTTCCATTCTTTTATAATAGCTTAACAATCCTCAAAATAGTTTCATTGTTAATACTCCTGTTGTGTATTTTATTAGGGCTTTTTAAATTGTAAAGTAAGGTAAACACTCCACATTTCTCTAACACCTACCAAAGAGCTTCTCAGAAAGAATTAATCTTCACAAACATCCGTGTGGGGGGACCCGTCCTATTCCCAACCGAGAGCATCATCCCCTTCTCATCCAAAGCCACCCAGGATCCTCCGAGGCTGAACGGCAGCAAAACGCTCGCTCCTCCCTCCTCCCCCGGATTTCATCACCAGTTATTGTCTCGTCTCCTCGCAGATCCGCCGATTACTGCAAACAAAAGGAGCAGCTCCGGGCCCCGTGCAGCCGCCAGCCCGTGGCTCTGCGGGTCCGCGGGCTCCCGACGCCGGACCCCGGCACGCGGGGATGCGCCTCGCTGGGAGAGCAAGGAGACAGCGATTTACTGATCTTTGAAACCACGGGAAGCCTGGGGCTGTTAGGGACTGTCCAGACTCAAAGAGAGCACGGTGCACATGCCCTTCTCCCGTTCCCTGAGACTGCACGGCGATGCTCCCATTGTTTTCCATCCGCGCATCCCTGGTACGGCTCTGCTGCATTTGCTGTGGAGCCCACGGTGCTCCCCGCATCTGCCACGGCACTCGTTATCACCATCTCAAAAACGCAGAATGGAATCACAGATCCACGGAATACTCTGAGCTGGGAGGGACCCACAGAGAGCTCCGAGCCCAACCCCTGGCCCTGCACAGACACCCCAACAATCCCAGCCTGTGCATCCCTGAGAGCGGTGTCCGAATGCTCCCGCAGCTCTGGCAGCAGAGCTATACCAATGCTATGGCTGGAGAGGAGTGGGAGATGTCCAATTTGCAGATAAATCTCAGCTTGAGATAGGAAAAAAACCCAACAAACAAACAGGTTTGTCTCTCTTGAGAGGAAAAAAAGAAAAATGAAAAGAAGTAAAGTTTTCTAAGGTCTACAGTGAAAACCACCCTCCCCTCCAAGAAAATACACAGAAAGAAAAATGCAGGATCAGCCAGAGCTGCTGATGGAGAGGCCCCAGGGTATAGTCAGTTATTGAAGTTTTGCAACATAAAGCCTAAATTATTTATTATTATTATTTTTTTTCCTAGAAAAAGAGAGGAACAAAGCACGTCCCTCCTCAAAAGTTAACAACTGTGCGACATCATCTCCACATTGTCTCCCTGTTTTATCGCCACAGCACAGCGCTGAGCAGATTCCACCCCAGGGCAGACACAAAACCACAGGGCCACGGTTTCTAATTATACCCTCTATTCTCAGGGAAATGGTTTATTTATTAGCTCTTTGAGCTTCCCTTTCATTCATTCTCAGTCCCAGTCCCGGCAGCGAGGGGCTCTCGACAAGAGGAAATTTATTAGGTTTTCTCCATTCCTCACCTTCCTCGCTCCCCCACCCAGCCTCTCCCTCCTCTCCCCACTCAGCAGCACCGGCAGCCTCATCACTTTTAATTCAATAACTTGCAGTATAATTACTCCGTAATAACACCATTATCTTAACATTTACTCAGCAGCTGTGATCCCGTTACAGCGAGGCAAAGAGGGAGAGGAGAGGGGATCCTCCGGGGAGAGCGATGGGGAGGGACGCCAAAAATCCCCCCTCGCCGGAGCCGGGGCTGCTGCAGCGAGGAAGGGGCGAGTGCCGAGGGGCTGTGCCTGCAGCCCTGCCCCAGCCTCTCCATCTTCTCTCCTCTCGTCAGGATCTGGCAGGTTTTGCCCGCGGAGGAGGGACCCAAGGGCCGCTGCGTACGCACAGCCCGGCTCTGCAGCGCCGGGGAAGCCATTTCAACCCACACTGCGCTCCAGAGCCTCCCTAAAAACCCCTGGCGTTAGGAGAACGGACTGAAAACAGGGCTGGGGAAGAGGGAAGGACCCATGGAAGGATAGCACTGTGCTCTCTGCAATAACAAACAGCATCATGTCCTGCAAAGCCCCCTACCTAAATACAAATATCAACCACCAACACATTATCCCAGCTATCGCTCACTACAAAAACTGGGTTTAATTTTTACTCCAGAAATCCTGCAGAAAAGGGTTTTCACATTGCACAACAGCACATTTGGTAAACAGGGTAAGAAATTCTTCTAAAGCCAGACACTAAAACTCCAATAACTTGTGCAGCAAATGAGGCGGAGAACAGCCCATTTAATATCAGCCAAGACCAACTCCAAGCCTGCCTAGAAAGGCAGAGTTTCAGCCTACAAGCTTTACCCAGCCCTTACGGAGAGCTCAGGTGTTGGCACCTTCTGTCTCCTCGCTGCGGTTTGATTTTCTATGATATTTAAACAAACAAGCCCACTGCATATTTAGGCAGAAATGTTCCTACATGCACCATAGAAAAAGCAAGTTACTACAGCCCCTGCTGAAGCCAGCGTGATTTTGAAGCCTACAAGGTGAGGTCAGGTTTACACAGATATCAGATCCCAAAATCACACCCGAAACTCCGTACAAATGCCAGCGTTAAAGAATAATTCCCGCTCGGATGTATCTGTTTCATACACACGCAGCAGCAGAGGGGTAAACACCGTTTATTTTGATTGATTATCCATCGTGTAATGCAGAGCTGTAATTCCATCAAGCCATCAAAGCGATTCAGCAATTATATAAATCATGGGAGGAACGTGCGAAAGCTTTGTCATTAGAAACTCAAAATGGCATTTCCTCACATTCTATTGCTGCATATTGGCTTGTTTTTTAATAATACACAGGCAGATTATTTTAGTTTCAAATTTGTTTACATGCCTCTCATACACCAATTCGCTGGGTGCCGCCAGTGCCAGATCCCATCAGCATTAATAAGACATTTTACGCCGTCTTCCACTCCACAGAAAATTTCCAAAGCAAACTCCGACTGAAACGCAGGCGCTGTGACGGAAATCACACCCCTGCCACAACCCAACCCCTTGGAAATGGCTGAACCTCAGTAATCCAGCCCTGTGTCGCTCACACGGAAGAGGAGACTTCCCACTCCCAGGGAATGATGAAGGATGCTACAGGGAGCTCTTGCTACAGCTCAGGTTTCATTATTTATAACATTATATAAACCTTTTACTACTGAATAGATCTTATGCACGGACATGATTACATGTATGCGCATTATCATAATTAAATCTACAATAAAGTAAATCAGATGGTTTATGATGCATTATCTAGAAACTGTTATGGAGTTTTTACACCTATTTAGTTCAAATTTAGTAGAAATGACAACTCTCAGCTCCAGGACATTCCCAACGGAAGCAGCTGCTCTGGAGGTTCAGATTCCTGCACAATCTCTCCTTATCCCTCTCCTACAGGACCAGAGCAGAGGAAAGCCCTTGCAGAGCTCCCTGGAACCCATCCTTTTCCAGCCCAGGAGAGGAGCAATTCTCAAAATCTGGGCAAAAGGCAGCAAACGTGGAGCCCCACTGGTGTCACATCCCAGCCCGTGGTTAAGAGAAAAATCATTAAGGATTTGCAGGAGCTGATGGCAAAACTCTCCCTGCCTTCGATGGGAGCAGATTCCATCTTGCTCCTCTGCTCTCCCAGCAGGGAACTGCCCAGGCAGAACTCCACTGAAGTCACTGGGATTATTTGCCTTTGGTGGTTTTCTTTCTTTAAAGATAAAAATAAATCCAAGCACTTGGCTTGAATTGTGGGCCCTAAATCAGTATTCGTAATCTGACTTTTAGAGTTTTTGGGGGAGAAAAAAAGGAAAGAAAAAGCCACTCTGAGCCGTGGGCTGAAAAACCACCCAAGATAAACCGAAAAAGCACTAAACATTGAGCCATTAAGTGAGAAAAGACTACAACTTTGATGTGACACTTGGCTGTTTGCTGGCACTATAAACTATTGCACACTAAAAAAGTTTGTTAAATGCTCCATAAACTTTAACACATTGCTGAAACACTTTGAACCGAGAATTTTATTTGGCTATCCACAAGCCACGCTTGGTTCCAGGCAAGGAACAGCAAATGCAGATTTTTCTCAAAAAATTATTTCACTTTGAAACAGCAAAATGAATACAGGTAGATTTATGAATCTGTAAGAAAGCACCCACACCATGTCTGTGTTGGGAGAACCAAGGCCCCAAACAGGGACTGAGTCTCTGAGGTTCATCCCTTTTCAGTACCTCTGACCTTTAAATTTGCAGGAACAACCAAGTCCTGGACGTCAGGCAGAGCCAGAAGAGTGGTGAAGCACTAGAAGAGCTCTGCAAGTCATGAGGAAAACAGCACAGTGGAGTCCACGCTTCATCTTTTCTCTGTGTTTGCCTAAACTTGCATTTCCAGAGCAATTCCAGATCTAAACCAGAGTACAGCCAAGAAGCAAAAATAATCTTAAAAAAAAATCCCCAAAAGTTTTAATATTAATGTTCATTGCCACAAAGAAAAATGTGTCTTTCTCCCGACTTTGACGTTTTCTTCCCCAAAGCAGGAGGGAAAAAAAAAATCAACTGACCAGAGTGGCAACAAGGTGTGAAGCACAAGTCACCCACTCCCATCACCTTGAATCCACCGGACTGGAGGTGCTCTGCATAGGAATTTTTTGTCCAACAAAACTTGCTGAAAACCCTAAAATCCCCCAGCTGTCTTAAGCATCATTGGCTTTGCATAAAACCTAAAGCCACTTTTAATGTGTCACTCATCTTCCCTATTAAGCCAAATGGAAACTGTGCCACGGCTCCCTGCTCAGGGACGGACATGGATTTGGATCTCTCTATCCCAGAGACAGACAGGGATTGACACCAAACCCACACACGGATGCAGGGGACAGAGAGGGGACAGCCACATCCTCCCGGCACAGGGGCTGCTGCAATTTCCTCCTGGTTTACAACGAGTCGTTACTCCAGCACGGGCACGAGGGAGAAGCAAGGATAGAAATTCATTTTGAATCACAACTATACCTGGGGCTAAATCACTTGGATGGTGCGATTTACACATTCCCACCTCTCAGGGCAGTGCATAAAGCAAGCGTGGGGCCATCACTCATGTGGGGATATTGCTCTGGAACGCGCTGTCAGGAGAGTGTTTCATGGCACACGAGCGAGGAACCGGGCGCTCCACCCTCAGCAAGAGAAATGGACTCCTGGTAATGGACTACAATTCCTTCCCCTGCAGGCAGGCAGCACTGCCACCATCAAACACGTCAGGCTGCAGGCACTGGTGATTCATCTAGTCCAGCAGCACCCAAAAGCAGATGCTTCAGAGGAATTACCTGTCTGGGTGAAGCTTTTCCCAGCTCCAAGCCACCGCTGCTTGGCACGGGACCTGCAGCAGGACTGGGCAGGGAGCACAGAGCAGCACTTGCCTGTGGCTTTCTGAGGCATTCAAGACACCAAATCTGTAAACGCTGCAGAATGGCAAATAACCAAGTTTTCACTCCTCCACACATACTCAGTGCTCCAGAAACAAGGCATGGATGGCACGAGAGCACTCCCAGAACAGGACCCACAAGACACTGCAGAACCAGAGCCTTCCTGGCTGCTGGAGCCCATCTCCAGCAGGACAGAACCCACCTGGCAGCTTGGAGCAGCCTGAACCTCTGCAGGTCCCTTCCAGCCTCACCCATTGCGTGACTGATTTCTCCTCCTGCATGCTTGGGGCTCCAGCCTTCAGCTCCAGTGCAAACACCAGGTCTTCGTTAGTGACATAATCCTTCGAATCCCAGCAGCTCCCATTTCACAGGGCACAGCTGTTCACTTCCCTGCACGCCTTTTTACAGACACTTCTTCCCTCCTTCCCCCCCC
>VZRR01002041.1:355681-377920 GCA_013398015.1 Oreocharis arfaki | reverse complement strand
CAGCGTCCCTCCGATCCTGCCCTTGGGGTTCCCTCAGACCCTTTGGGGTCTGTCCCCCCATATCAGACTCTTCGGGGTCTGTCCCCCCGTTCCGGGCCCTTTGGGTCCTCTCAGACACCACCCCGTTGCACAAAGCTCTCACAGTACTCCCCAGAATAAAGGGAAAGTCCCCCTTGCTGCGCCTCCAGCACCCCGTGCACGTCCCCGTTCACTCGTTGCCCCGAGGCAGCCTCGTGCCCCAAAGGGAAACTGAGGCACGGCAGCCGGCGATGGGATAACCCTTGCCTTGAGATTCATGGCAGTAATTTTGGCCATACAAAGCCCGGCGTCGCTCATCTGTAATGAGATAAACTCTCACCACCACCAAAAAAAAAAAAAAAAAAAACAAAAAACGGAAAAAAAACCATCANACAACCAAAAACGGAAATAAAACCATCAAGAAAAGCCACAATCTTCTTCATTTATTTTTCATGGAGCTGCACAGCCGTGCTCTTGCAGCCATCTGTAAAGGGAGAAGGTAATTCCTAGCCTAAGGACTTTAGAGTTTAAATAAGATATAAACGCAGCGTGAGAGGACAGCAAAGGGAGTGGCGAGAGGGGGTGTGCAACAAAAGGGTTTCTTCAGAAGGAGATTAGTATATCACGACTGCGACGTATACGCCTTTGCATTGACTCTATATGGGATTTCAGAGCAGCTCTGTTATCTCCAGGCAGGAACAAAACACTCTGTACTTGCTCTCTTCCAAATCATACCAAAAAGTTGGAACCGACAAGGAAAAAAAAAAATCACAACAACAAAATTCCTTCTTTCCTCTGCTCCCCTCCCAATTTTGCCTATTTTTTTTCCCTTTTCCACACAGAGAGATATTTTTCTGGGTTTTTTTTTTGAAAGCTCAGGGTCGAAAATCCTCGGTCATTTGGGAATTCTCCGAGCCAGCGGCCGTAGCGGGGCTGAGCACAGAGAGGTTCTTGGCAGGCCCCGGCAGAGAGGGCTGCGCTGGAGCATGTGCCTGGGAGAAGGGGGGCTGCGGGGGGCAAAAGAGGCCACATACATTTTTAGAAGAAAAAAATAAAAATGAGGAGAAAAAAAAAGCGTCACCGAGGCCTGCCTGGCGCACACGCCAGCACTGGGGGCTGGGAGCGGGGGAGCGCGGGGAGGAGAAAGGCTGGGTGGATGGAAGTGAGGATCCAGATTGAAAACAGATGGGATTTTTCTTGCCAACCTGACATCCGAGACCGCGGGAGGCGGGGTGAAACTTCCCTTCAGAGAGGCTGGCAGCCAAGAGATATGGTGGGGGGGCCCCCCAAAAAAATCCCAGTTTGGTTTGAAATCCTTTCTCTTTCCTGCTCGGCTGGGGCTCCGGGGTCGGCGGAGAGGAGCCCGCTGGAACTGGGTTGTTTTTAATACTTCGAGGGGTTTGATTTTACCATTAAGTGTCTGATTCATCTGTTCCTGCCTGCTGGAGCTCAGCCCAGCCTGGCAGTTAATACGTGCCCTGGGAGACATTTTAGGGGCATTTTGCACCCCCGCGGACCCCTCTGCGTGTGCTCACGAGGGAAACCCGCGCCCGTGCACAGAAATAACCCCGCAGGGCAGAGAGGGCACAACCTCCACCCGGGGTGAGCTGGGATGCAGGAAGCATCCTGGAGTGGGGCTGCAAAGACCCGCACTTCCATGTAAAAAGGCACCATAAAAGGTTGGAGGAGCTCACACCTCTTGGCACAGCCCTGCGCACCTGAGCTGGTGGCCTCCAGCAGCCCGAGCTGCGCAGGTTTAAGAAGTCCAGGATTAAGGACGCGAAGATGCTGGAGCGTGTTCTGAGAAGGGAATGGAGCTGGGAAGGGGCTGGAGCCCCAGGAGCGGCTGAGGGAGCTGGGAAAGGGGCTCAGCCTGGAGAAAAGGAGGCTCAGGGGGGCCCTTGTGGCTCTGCACAACTCCACCCCCCGGGCAGCCGGGGGGTGGTCGTGCTCTGCTCCCACGGAACAAGAGGAGAGGAAACAGCCTCGGGCTGTGCCAGGGGAAGTTTAGGTTGCTTCACCTAGAGGGAGGTCAGGCACTGGCACAGCTGCCCAGGGCAGGGGTGAGTCCCCACCCCGTAGGGATTTAAAGCCGTGTGGATGTGGCAGTTGGAGACATGGGGCAGTGGTGGCCTTGGCAGTGCCGGGAGAATGGTTGGACTCATTGATCTGAGAGGGCTTTTCCAACCTCAAAAATTCCATGATTCTAAGCTGCAAACAGCCCCAAAGTGACTTAGCAGTGATTCACCCAGAAGTCAATTTGTGGCTGGCCTGAGGCAGGGCTGAAGGAGCGGCCGCTCTGGGTCACACCTCCTGCTTCCCACTGCAGCCACACATCCCGCTCCTCGGTGGCACGAGGGACTGGCTGCTGCAAACCCCAGCAGAAGAGGCAGAAGTGGCAGGTCCCTGGTGATGCAGCGTGTAATGAGTGGGATTTTTTATACCCCTCTGGGATAGAAATCACTGCAGGACCGCGAAAGGCTCGGTGTGCACAAACCACCACCCCACACACCCCACGGGACTGGCACAGCTGCCCCTCCATCGGAACACAGGCGTTCTGCAGGGCTGGCAAGGACGTGGGGTCTGTGTCCCCCCCAACATTTCACAGCTACTTTGCAAACCAGAAACAAAAAGTTAATGGTGCGGGCTTGACCACATATTTTCCAGGGGCTCTGGGAGACCGGCTCTCCGCAAGCCGGCTAACACACACTCTTTTCATTCAGAGCTTTAAATACCCAATTGTGTCTGTTTTCAGCACGCTCATTTTTAGCATTTTAATGATATGGTCCCCGGCTTTCACCCTCCTTGGATTGGCCCCAGCGCGGGTTTTTTTTTTCCCTTTTTTTCCCCCTTCTTTTTAACATCGTGCCGAGTGAGAGGGGAAAGGGAAGAGGGTTAGCAAGAGGTCACACATTTCTCCTCACCCAAGTGTTTTTCCAGCAGGCAGGGGGTCCTGCTGGGGACAAAGACGGAGCAGCCCCTTGGGCCGTGTGTTGGCTGCAAGCGCTGCCCCTTCCGCTGCAGTGCCCGGCGTGGGACGGGCACGCTGCCCTCGCCAGTGCTCCATGCAGAGACCTTCCAGGAGAGACAGAGGGCCCAGTGCCCATCCCCTCACCCTGGCACGGCCCAAACCCCACTCACCACAGCCAGCCCTGGAAGAAAGAGGGTGGGATTTGCCATTGCAATCACTTTCCCTCCTTCCCCTGTGGACAGAGCTTTCCCCCGGCTCCCACTGGCAGGATTTTGCTTGGCTACACTGCTCTCCTCATGGGTGGGCAGAAGACTCCACCTGCAAACAGGACCTGGCTTGGGTCAGCTCTGCACCCCCAGCAGCCATCACTGCACTGACACAGCAAAGCTGCTTTGGCTCCAGGCTCAGCTGCAGCATCGACACCCTAAAGCTGCTGGAGCACTCTGCACGCTGCCAGGAGAGCCAGAGAGGCTGCACCTGAGAGAACCAGACATCCCCATTCCCACCTTCCCCAAGCACACTCAGCCCTGCTTCCTTTTGGATGTGCCGCTCTGACGCAGCTCCCGTGACCCAGCCCCGAGGGATGTCCTCTCCTCCTGTCTCCACCACACCATGTCAACATCCAGTGCTGTCCCCATCCCCTCTGCCCCAGCTCCACACACACCTCGTCCCTGTCAAGCACCTTCCCTGGGTGCTTCAGCATCAGCCGCTCAGAGGATTTTTATTTTTTTTCCCACCAAGTAATATCGAAATGATATTTATTAAATTTGCTCTCTAAGTCCCTCAATCTGCTCCATAATACAGTGAATCTGCGAGGTGGTTTCACTGATCCCGCCTCAATGAGACCAGATTAACACAGATGATCCCGGCTTTGCGGCTCCCTCGGCCCGGGGAGGGTCAGAGGTTGTGCAGAAAGGCAAAACCCGCTGGCAGCGTGGAGCCGGAGGAAACCACGTGGCCTTGGAAAATGATTTCCGAGGTTAATTCCAGGTGGGAAGGAGGGAGCACTCAGCGTGGACGGAAAACCCGTTTGCCTCTGTATTTCAGCCTTTCTTGCTCTTATCTCCCTCCTCAAACGCATTGATTGCACCTGCCCCCACCCCGCTCCCCAGCAAGACGCCCATTAAATCTCAAATCAGCTCCAGAAAGGTTCATCAGATCCATTATCTCTGCATTCAGCTAAATTATGAAAATCATTAAGATAAGGAGGCATGGAGCCTATTAGTTTCCTGGAGAGGATGCTTTACAATTCTTTTCCTTCTGCTTCCACATTTAATTACCTTAAGTTTCACAGTATTTAATTCCATTTATTAAACCTTTAATACGTAAAAACAAAACAACAATAAAACCCACTGCTGGTCGCCTTTTGGGAGGGTGCAGAGCCAGGGCTCGGCTCGAGGCAATCCTCCATCCATGCATGGACACTTACAGCTGAGCTGGAGCTGCGCTCATGGGGGATGCATCCACTAATTAAAAAATTAAGGATGTGCCCTGGAGTCCGTGCAAAGGGAAAATGAGCAGCGTCAGCCCAGGGTTCTCCCGTGGGCTCCCCCAAGCCAGGCTGGTCCCTGAATAACCCAGAGGGATGACACAAAAAGCAGTGGGATTGTGGAAATTCCATTTATTCTTTTCTCCAGTCACAGGAGCGTGGTTAATCTGCAACGTCCCCCACCCCAGGAAGCCCCAGCGGGGATGGTGCTCCTGCAGGTACCCACAGGGATCCCCGCTCGGTTATTTGGGTTACCCTCCTGGACAGAAGCTATTTTAGGGCACTGAGAGCAAGCCCATGGAAACAGCCAAGCCCCACATGCTCCAAGCAAGGTCAATGTGAAGCACTAGCTGCTCGCTGGCTGCATTTTGCCTTCCCGGAGATCCCATTTAGCAATGTTGGTTCCTATCAGAGCAGCATCTAAAGGCCCTTATCCTGCAATGGCAAACAGGCTGTGACCCTCAGGCTGGGCTGTCTCTGCCATCTACCCAGCACAGATACTGAAGAAAGCAAACAAAACCAGAGGCACAGCCAGGGAAGAGCTTGGTGCAGGGATACCAACTGTGCCATGCATGGAGGGGAAGATGCCAAGCCCAGCTGGTGCCCACGCCCAACTCACCAAGAGCACAGTGCAGGGGCTGCAAATCCACTTCCTGTGAGAACACAATTACAGACCCATACACAGCATCTCCAAACACCTTCTTCCAGGAGATTTCAACACTTGGACAATTTATGGACAACTGAAACTTTCTAGGAGAAGCTGGGGACAATCATGGAGCACCTTGGAGCCATTCCTAACAGTCCAAGGACAGGTTGGATGGGGCTTGGAGCAACTTGGTCTAGTGGCAAGTGCTGGGGGGTTGGAACAAGATGATCTTTAAGGTCCATTCCAACCAACCCAAACCCTTCTGTGATTCCATAATTCAGACACTTCTCTCCAGCACTTGCACAGCACAATTTGCAAATGCTGCTGTCTTCAAGGCCTGTCCCATCATGCATCCAAACAGGGCCCCACAGCTCCAAGCACTGCAGTTTCTTCCCATCAACATCTTTTACAGGATTAAACCTCAAACTTGGCCTGCATTTTGCATTTGGTTTCTAAATCACGAACCACTCTGGAAAAGTAGCACCAGGAAGAAAAAAATAACTTGCTAAAGTGTTCCCCAGCAGCATATCCACAGCCTTTAATACAAAAAAGCTGCTGCTAATTTAAAAAACAAATGTTTAAGCAATCAAGCATGTTTATTTAATTTGTCCTTTCTGTGCCAGAGAAGGGCCGGGCCGCTCGCAGCGGCTGCCACGCGACGTTATCGAGTGCTCGTGGTGAGGTCCCTGCCTGGCGGGATGGGGGCAGCTGGAAGCTCCAACACAACCCATCCCTTGAAGGGGAGCTCAGAGAGGATCCCTTGGGATGGTCCAGCCACACACCCTGAGATGAAGACAGCTGCAGCTGAAGGATGAGACTGAGGATTCAATGCACTGCTGGCATCCAGCACGAACCAGGTCACAGAGTCAGGGAACAGTTTGGGTTGCACTGGCCTTTGAGATGATCCAGTTCCACTGCCCTGCTGTGGGCAGGGGCACCTTCCACTAAAGCAGCTTGCTCAGAGCTCCATCCAACCTGGGCTTGAACAGTTCCATCCGTGAAGATGGGCATCCCCATCCCCATCCATTCTCCATTCCTCCAGAAGCAGTGAAATTTTACTTCATTTGCCATCACTGCAGACCAAAGGTTTTTTATTAAAAAGGCCATGTGTTGCTGTGCTTGCAAAGAGGGTGCAGAATACACAGAGGTATGTAAAGGGGAACCCAGAGCCCTCAGCTGAACCCGCTGGAAAGGGCCAGTGGTTTTCACTGGGCACATGCTGGGCACAGCTCCTGAAAAGCCTTGAAAAGCCTCCGAAGGCCCAAACCCACCAAAAACTGAGCAGTAACCACAAGACAGCGACTCTGTGGATAATCCAGATTTCTCGTGGATCCCAAAACATCTAAAAGGACTCAATTTTCAGAGTACAAACAAGTCCCCAGAGAGGCTGGAGAGCCCCGTGCTGCTCTTCTCAGTGCTGGAAGCGCTCAGACCTGGACAGCAGATCAGTCTCCTTTCCCACCATGGCACAGACAGAAACAGTGATGTTTTGGAGAGGGGGCGGACGTGCAGGATCGTGAGGGAACCCAGCATAGGCAGGAACTCAATTTTGCCCATCATTATCGCTGGCTTTAACAAATCACTCCTGGGTGTGGCAGGTACTTTATTAATTTTTCCCCCATGCAGCATCGAGGGTGACTGAGGAAATCCAGTGGCCCATTGATTTGTTTGCCTTCCTGGCCCAAAGTAACTCACTGCTTATTTTTAAGCAGCAGAATGCACCAAATCCTCACATCGAGGCGACAGAGCTGGGAGGAGATGCCACACACATCCGTGGCACCAGCACCTGGACAGAAGGTTTCCGCCTCATTCTCTGCACTGGGAAAAAGCTGGGCCCAAGCCTCCCACTTGCCCTTCAGACATGGGAAAATGGAATAAAGGGATTTTTCACTCCATTGGGTTTCTCCTGGCAGCCGCGTTCCTGAGGGATTCACTGCCCGCCGTGCCCGAGCTTTGGTCTGCTTGAAGCGCAGGAAGGTTTTGGGCACCTCAGCCTCAAACACAGCCCCTGGCCGGGGACTTTTCTGTGCATCCCTCTGAGGCTGGCAGCAAGCTGGGGCCAGCTCCCGTGCCCACATCCCTCTCGGAGCTGAAGCTGCTCTCCTGTCGCAAAGGCCGTGGTTGCTCACATGGGAGGATTCAGGATTCGCTGTGCGCCTTCCCTTGGATTGCTCCAAGCAGCAGCCGATGCAATGGGACTCGTGCAACCAAAAAACGCAGCAGCCCTCCCGAAGAAAAGGCCCCTGGGGCTGTGGGGCGAGTGTTCCGGTGGTGATCTCCTGGGGGCTGCACGCGTGAGAGGGAGGAGAGGGAGAACCCAGTCCAAGGACGTCCACAGGCCAGGATGACTCCTGCACAGCTCTGCTTCAAACCCCGCAGGAAGGGGCTTCTCAAGTCACACAACCCCAGCAGAAACCATGTGAGGCAGCTTCGCTGCTTCCATCCAGTGAGGCCCCTACTGATGACCTTTATTTGTGTTTTTTTAAGCGCCATCTCCATTCTTTGTGGTTACTGAGAGTGTTTTCCATATGAGCAGCACTGGAGAGTCTTCCAGAGCCTGCAGCCATCCCACACTGGAGCCTGCTGAGCAGCCAAGCGAGACCTGCAAAACCCCAATGCAGGCTGGAAGCTGCCACAAAGACCACGTGGGCAGTAATGGATCTGCCGAGGACTTGGGACAAAACCACTGCTGGGGACAGGCGAGGCTCAGGAGCCGCAGCAGCAACGAGGGGACACGGGGACAGAGCGGGAACAGCGGCTCTGGTGCCGCCAGCAGTGCTGGGCTGGTGCAGGTCCCCAGAGCTCCCAGGCAGTGGCTGCTGGCAGCCCTCGGGCAGGGAGCTGCTCTCCACAGGGACCTGGCTCTCCCCACACACGCTCCTTCATGGAGAGCCTTCTTTGTTTTCTTTCTTTAGAAAAAAGGAAAAGGCGAGGGAAGCAACAGCGCCGTTTTCCAGGGACCTGAGACTCCTCGTGCCCAACCCCAGAGCGGAGTTAAACTGCATTAAACCCGAACAGAGCTCTCCAGCAGAGCCCGGCAGCAGAAGGAATCCTGCACGCACACGCCTCCCCCTTCTCCCTGGGGATGGCAGAAGGGACCCGGGGGTGCATCTTCTACCTGCCTCCACACCCGTGGACACCATGACACACCATAAATAACAGGATACACACCACAAACAGCAGGATACTCACCTGGTACGGAGCAGCAGGGCTGCGCACTGCCCCTCGCACGGGCAGCCCCGCGGGGCAGCGGCACCGGCCGGCTCCTGCCCCTCCCAGCCCTGTGCAGGCACGCCAGGCCCGTGCCCAGCGCCCAGCCCAGCAGCGCTGCCGGCACTGCCCTGCCCCGACACGCCCGGGCTGTGGGCTCTGCACGGAGGCACTCGCAGGGAGAAGGGAGACCTTGGAGAATCTTCCAGCACCTAAAAGGGCTGCAGGAGAGCTGGGGAGGGACTTTGGAGGACAAGGAGGGTTGGGTTAGATGGGATACTGGGAAGAGATTCTCCCCTGTGAGGGTGGTGAGGCCCTGGAACAGGGTGCCCAGAGCAGCTGTGGCTGCCCCTGGATCCCTGGCAGCGTCCAAGGCCAGGCTGGAGCACCTCGGGATAGTGGAAGGTCCCTGCCCATGGCAAGGGTGGCACTGGATGAGCCCTAAGGTCCCTCCCAACCCAAACCGTCCTGTGACTCCATGGCTGACCTTGCTTTGCCACTGTAATGCACTGAGGTGAGCAGCCCATGGCAGCACCAGCACCTGATGGAGGCAGGCACAGACTCTGCCTTCCTGACGTGGGAGAGAGCAACAGCAATTGCCACCCGGGCCAGGCTGGGGTGCAGCACTGGCAGCTCAGCTGTCCCGTGCCTGATGCAAAGCCCCATCTCTTCCAAAAGAGCCTCCAGAAATGCGCTGCTGAAAATGCAGCAAATATTACACACTGCTGGTAACACCCCTCCCTCTTCTTCGTGTCCCGGACACACTTTCCCTCCTCTTCCCACCATCCCATCGGCTGCCAGCTGCAGAAGGGCCCTGCCAGCTGACAGATGAAGCTTCAGGTTAACAAATCCAATTTGTCAGAGACAAAAAGCCAAAGCATTTCATTTCTGCTGGCTTTTTTTTCATAAAATTGCTCAGACATTCAAGACTTGAAATGTCACCATGTCACTCAGTGGCAGCTGAGGGCACAGAGCTGGAAAGGTCAAGAGAAGCTCTCCAAGAGTCACCTCTGCTCACTTTGCAGGGAAGGGGAACAGGGCAGACAGGGCCACCGTGATTGCTGGGGACAGGGAGGCCACCAGCCCACACGCAGCCCATGCTCCCAGCCCAGCTCTCAGCAGAGCACAGAGGATGCTGATGCCCAGTGCCAGACCATGAACACCCACTCATGATTGCAAACAAGCCCCTTTGGCTCACCTTGAGCCCCAAACTCCCTCCACTCCACTCCCCTGGGCCTGGGGCCAGCTGGGACCATCGCATTTCCCTGAGCTGGAATTTACAAAGCCAAAGGGTTTTCCCCACAGCCACTCAGGGCATCTCCCACCAGTGGAGGAAGCAGCAGCAGACTGGGAGGCAAGGCAGAGCCTGCCTGTATCCCACCAGGAGCTGGGAAAGCTCCAGCAGGTGCCAGCGAACCACAGCAACACTTTGCTGTGACCTCTGCCTCGCCTGAGCTGAGCCTCGGAGCAGGGATGTCCAGAAGGGTTCCAGAAGGGTTCCTGCTGTGTTATCCCACGAGTAGTGCTCAGGGCACCCCGCCCCCAACCCCGAGGGACCCAAAAGCTGTGTCAGCACAGCCGGGGCCGGCTGCAGCGGCCAGGGGCACAGCCAGGGCTGCGCTCCCCGCCAGGACACGGGGCAGGGAGCGAGTGCTGCGGCTCCCGGGCACCCCTCCAGCCCACAGGAACCCGAGACTGCCCTGGCAGGTGAATTTACTGCTGGGAACATACAGTTACAGCCCGGAGGTGAGGCAGAACAGGACACCCCAGGGCCCGGGGCCCAGCTATGCGACGCATGAGAGCGCCCGAAGACAAAAACGGGCTCCCTCCCAACTGTCCATCTGTCCGCGGAGCCACCAGGCCACTGCCAGCAGCCTCGCTGCACACAGCGCTGGGGCTGGGTGTTTGACTGCAGGAGGCTGGGGAAAACGTGAGCTGCTGCAGGGTTCTGTGTCAGCCACAGCCCTCCCACAGGGCTGGAGCACCCCAAACACCGAAGAGCTGATTCTGACCTCTGCTCACACACAGCCCCAGCACGGGGGGTCAGCAGCAGTCAGCTGCAGCACCTCCCATCCCTCCCATCCCAGAGGAGGGCATTGGTCAAAGCCTCAGGCTCTGGGCAATACCCAAAGCACAGCCACACGATGCAATGCCAGAGCCCACATTGGGACTGTCTGAAAATGCTGAAGTCCCATCCCAGAGCACAGCAGGTGAGAGAGCAAAAGCTGCTTCGCACACTCGCCTGCCATGCTCCTGCACAATTCCTGGTCCCAGCAGTGGGAAAGGCTCCGGCTTCTCTGCCCAGGATGATGCAGAGTAAGGATGCTGCTCCAATTTGCCTCTCGGGCACACGGGAAAGCAGAATCCAAGGAAGCACTGCCAGGGGGCTGAGCCAGGCAGCAGTGGGTGACCAGGAGCGGAGAACTGGGAGACACGACTTGGGTCAAGCTCGGCTCAGCAGCAGCCGCCCGCCCTGCGCCCGCTGCCGCAACATCCACGGGAGACTTTCCGTGGGAACAGGGACAAGACGGAGCCTGGACTCTCCTGGGGAGCTCCCACTCCCACAGCACAGGGCTCCTTCCTGCGTGCTCCTGGGAGGGGGCGGCCGTGGCGCGGAGCCGCGCCGGGAAGCAGCTGGCACGGAGCTGAGCAGGGGCCACGTGTCCCCTCCGCCCCCGCTCCGCACGGGCTGTTCCGTCCCTGCCGCCGCCTCCTTCCCGGCAGCGTGTCCCACGCGCCCGTCTGCTGCCGCCCGCTCCATCCTCCCCTCGTCCCATCCCACCTGTCCCAAAGCTTTCCCAAGAGCCCCGAGCCTCCCCCGGCGCGGCGCTGCTCGGCAGCAGTGCGGGTTTTCCCGGCTGCTGCCCCGCTGTGCCAAAGCACAGACTTCCAAAGGCTCCACGATCCTTGCGGGTCTCCTTCAACTCGGGATATTTTCAGATTCCATGACTGCAAGCAGCCCAGAAGGCACCTCTGTCCTGCACTCCCATTATCCACATCCAGAGGCCGTGGGTACAAGCAGAGATGCACATACGGATGGAATGGGATGGACAGACAGGACTCCAAGTGATGCCACCACTTTCAGCACTGCCTTGGCAGAGGGCACTGAGCAGCACACCCTTCTTGTGACTTCAAAAAGCCCAAGCCCAGAAATTATTTACATAGGCAAGATTTCATGATATGGGGTTTTTTCACTCCTAAAAGACTACTCAGAAAAAAAAATGGGTTTAAAATAAAGTGACTTCCAAAGAAAAATCCAAGTTGAAAGCCTTGCTTTGATTTTATTTTAAGATTAAAGCTCCCCGCAGAGTGTTCTAGGGCCCTGATGTGAGGACCACAAGCTCTTTTGATACTTCCTAGAAAAACTTGCAATTGAGCCACCCGTAAATGCTCTTCATGAGAAGGTTCAGAGGGCCTGGAGGAGAACAAGGCTCCCAGGGGACACACACACTGCCCACGACACTGCCAGGCTGCCCTGCCTTGAGAGCATCTGTCTGCAGGAGGCAGAATGGAGGATGCAAAATGGGGGCATGGATAAGGGATACAGCTCACTCAGAGACATTGGAAAACGTCAAGGGTAAGTCAAGAACAAAGCACTGGGATGGGAGATCCGGTTACAAGACAACACAGCCTAATTACAGCCTGGCTCTGGCGGGTTAGAAGAGAGAAATCCAAGCCTACATGCTCGGTGAGCTGACTCGGCCAGCCCAGCGCTGGGGACAGTGGCTCTGGGGCACAGACCCCCCAGGAACAGCCCGCTGCTCCCCTGCAAAGAGCTGGGCAGGAAAGGCAAGAGCTTTTCCCGAGCTTCCCTTCCCACGCCCTTTGTTCGCGCCCGGCCCGGGCTGCTCCGGCAGCGGGAAGCGCTCGAGCACGCAGGGAGCTCACCCCGTCTGGGGGCACCTGAAGACAGCACAGACAGAGCCTCCCTGTCCTCCCCCTCACCAGCCCTGCCCGCAGCCCCCCTAGATACAGAGCAGAGACACAGCCACGTCACCCATCCATGACAAGAGGGGACAGCCCAGTAACTGGAGCACAGGACAAGGTAGGACACTGGGGACGATGCCCCAGGCAGGTCACACAGAGACCAGGAAGACCCTGACAGCTGAAAACACACCTCCAACATGAAAACTGCATGTCTTCTCTTCACCCTTTCCTTATCACTCCTCACCCAGCACAAAATCCAGCTCCTTGCCACACCACAAGCTCATGGCACCCATGTGGGCCCCCATCCGAGCTCCCGCACCCCATGGCATGCTCCCCGAGGCAGCAGGGATGAGAAACCTTAGCTGTGAGAGCAATTAAGGATTTCATTCACCTTTCTCTCTTACTTCTAAGAAACACTTCAGTTCCTCCCACCTCCCTTCTTTTCCTCTTTTCAAAGCAACCTTACAGCTATTTTTAGATCAGCACATCTCAGCGCTGCCGGATGGGTGCCATCCCCCGCGTCACCTCCGCCGCGAGGAGAAGCAAAGGGATGCTCCTGTTCTCCACACCTCTGGGGCAGCTGCTCAGCCTGGGGATTTTCAAGCTGCTTTCCAGAGGATGACTGGATAAAGCATGGAAGCTGCCATCCCACTGCTCGGGAGCAGATGCTGAGAGCACAGCAGGTCTGTGGTCTTTCCCAAAACCCACATGGCCTGACCCGGATCCCCTTACAGGATCATCAGCATAGTCTTTGGGGCATGCAGTCCATAAGCAGCTCCAGGAGCCAGAAATACACCTGGTGCTCCCACCTCGTGGCACCAGACAGGCGAGCCTGCTGAAACCAAGGTGCTGAGACATGAAGGTGGTGGCTGGAGCTTTGTCCTCATCCCCCCCCGAGGGAACGGGACATGCCGTGAGGGCGGCTCGTGCTCCTGCCCTGCTCCGCTCAGAGCACTGCTGTCGGTTCAACCTCATCCCTTGAGAGTGCCAAGCTGTGCTTTGGGCTCCTGGAAAAAGTAAATCTTATCAGCACGGTGCAACAAGTCCTTCCAGGAAGGAGTTAGCAAGAATCTTGCTCGGGTGCTCACCTCGGGGCTCTGAGCGCATCCCAAAGCGGAGCCAGGGCTTGCCTGGTGGGGCAGCTGTCAGTTCCAGATGGATGGTGCAAGGGGACTCCAAGTCCAGGGATTTTCCTCTTTCAGACAAGTTTTGCAAGAGGACAGAAGTAGGCTGCAAGTCTCAGGACCTGGATGCCAGAAAGGAACAGAGGTGGCAGGAAATCCCAAACCAGCGGAAAATTCAGCTTGTTCTGGGTCAAATGTAGAGGAGGAAGTGGAGGCACAAGCAGAAACAGAGGAAAGCCCTTTCCAGGAGAGCAGCCCAAGAGGTCAGGTCTGTACGAGGCTTCTGGGGATTTGCAACGCTTCGATCCCGATGCTGAAGGTCAAAACCCTGGAGATGGTCAGGAGCTGGCTCCCCAGAGGAGGATTAGCCAACAGCTCTCCCCATGGAAGCAGAGCAGTCCCAGTGGCATGTGGGACCAGCAGCTGTCACCTCTCCCTGCTGCACTGGCAAAAAAAATCCATCCCGGGCGCAGCAGATGTCACCTTTGCTCTGGAGTGGGTGGCTGAGCTGGGACATGCTGATCCACCTGGCTGTGCTGGACAGGGAGGTGACCTCGAGTTCCCACAGTCAGAGCTCAGTGAAGCAGCAGCCTTTGGGTAAAACCAGTTAGGAGAGGAAGGAGACGAGCAGCAATCTGATGGATGCTCCCCAGCTGCCGGTGCTGCAGGGACGTAGAGGCTGTGCTGGAGCCCCAAAAGAGCCTGTGCCCCAGGATCACACTGAGCTGCCAAGGTTGAACCATTCCTCAGATTGTGTTTGGTCCTGTCAGCTCCTGTGCTTGCTCTGGACTCGCAGGGAGAATGTAAAACCATCCGTGGCACGTGCAGGGCCACCGCTGCCCCAGCACCCCGGGAGAGCTGCAGCCCCTCCTGCTGAAACCCAGCTGGGAGAGGGGCAGGGATTTACCACAGCGGGAAAAAGGCAGCCCGGCTGCCCAGCATGGGGGGATTCATTGGGGTGGTGCCCTGAACCCCCAGCCAGAGGCAGGATGGAGGCTGCGTTCAGAAATCCCTGTTGGGTATTAGCAGGGACACCAGGTGATATTCAATCGCCACCATTTTAGAGCCCTGAACCAAAGAGCCTCATGTAAATACACCCAGGAAAAACAGATTTGCTTCTTGCTTTATTTATCAGCCAGGGCTGGGAGAGCAGGGACATATCCCCGAGACACCTTCTCCTGGCTCCAGAAATGTGTTCATTATTCCCAGGCTGTGTCTGGCAGGGTGCGGATCACTCTCAGATTACAGATGTTTATCAGTGAACTATAATAAAGGTGGGACAGTGACACCAAGATGAATATTATATTTCAGGAAAATTTAAATGAAATGATCCATCATGCCCAGCAGATCAGCACCACCTTCTGCCAAGCCTGCACAGAGCTCCGGGACTGAGGCTCCGCTCTGGAGCCCCCCAGTCACCTTGGCTCAGGGCTCTGGAGGAAAAGCAGTGGTGACAGATAAACAGAAGCACTTTGGATTTCCAAGGGCACACAGAGGAACAGCAACACGAGCCTGCTCAGTGGCAAGGGAACTACACCCTTCTCCAGCACAGCAGTGAGACATCCTCGAGCCCCAGGGGACAAGCCCTGCTCCATCCACTGAGCCAGCCCCGGTCCCACGCCGAGCACACCCAGAATCAGAGGGCCCTCGGAAATGCGGTGTGGCTCAGGCAGGATGTGGAGGTGAAGGGTTACTGAGTGGCTTTTCCCTTAAGTGAAATATTGCCACTGGCTCAGTGGAAGCAGGAGGTTGGTCCCTCCAGGGAGGAAGCTATCAGAAACCACTCTCTCTCCCAGCATGGCTTGCCCACAGTTTGCTACCTGTTGCATTTTACAATCAGGCGAAACACTGGAAGAACGTAAGAAGACATTAAGAAACCAGAGCGGGTGCAGAGCGTGCAGGGCAGGGACACCAGGAATGCTCTGAGCTGCTGCAATCCAGCCACGGAGGCATTACACATTCATCTGAATTTTAAATACAGAGCATGATGACTGGCATCCTCACAACTGCCACCGCAGCCTCACACTACAGCTTTTATGGTAATTCACAGGGAGTTACCCACAAGGCACCGCAGAGATTTTCTTGGCAGCCATCCTAAACTAATTTTTATAGGTTAGTGTACGGTTATACATAAACGTTTAAGAAAAATAAAATGGCGACTTGGAGGGAAGGACACGGCTGGGAGGTTCTGTGCTGTGGCACGTGATGGCCCAGTGCAAAATGCCACAGGGCTGAGCTCCACTGCTGGCCACCCCGTGTCAGGGCCGGCGACAGAAACACCAGTTGGTTCATAAACTAGTTTGCACTGGCTACCACAAGACCCAGCCCTCCGCATCAATCCTGCCCCAGTGCCTCTGGGCCTCCAGAGCATCCCCTGCCCTCTGCAGGATGTCCAGTTCAACCAGGTCCCACCTGGCCAGGAGACAGCACCCTGCCCGCTCCCAGGAGACCCACTGGTACCTGGCTGTGGTGCTCAGCCCTTGTCCTGAGTGCACCAGCCCAGAGGGAACAATCCCAAGGAACAACAAGTTGTTCGTAGAAACCACAGCACCCTGAGAAATACCCTTCATAGAACTGTGGAATGGTTTGGGCTAAAAGAGACCTTAGAGATTATCTCATTCCACCCCTTGCTCCCAGCAGGACACGGCTCTGCCCATCACCTTTGCTTCCTGCATATCCTGACTGTGCTGGACATGGGAACTTCTCGTGGTCAGTGGAAACCGCTGCTCAGCTTCCAGCTCCCCTCTGCAGCCAATAGAGGGAAAGAGCTGAAGCCGCAGCCACTGAGCAGCAGCACCTCGGGAACAAAGGGGAGATGCAGCAGGAGGGAAACCTTGAGCAGCGCAAGCCCGAAGCAGCAGCACCCATCTGTGATTCACAGGAACCAGAACAAACACTTGATGATGTCAGAGCTGACGATTAGCTTAAAAAATACAAAAGTCCTGAATTCCTGCGGATTGTGCTGCACGCACACACGCGTGTCGCAGCACGGAAGCAGGAGGTCTGTCCATCGCTGCTGGATCACAACAGCAAAATGGAGGGAAGCACGATCAAGACTTTTAAGGAAAAAAGCTTTCAGACTTAAATCAGCTGTGGAATTACTCACAACACTGATCTGCATACAGGGACACCACAAAAAAAGTAATTAAACAGATCAGAGGGAAAGATGGTGAGATTCGACTCCAGCACCATGAAGACAAAGCACTGAATTCCTGACGAGGCAGCTATTTTCCCAGGATGGGATTATTGCAGTTTGAGAAGCCACACGCACCATGTCCTCTCTCTCCTGCTCACTATGTGCCATCCCAGCTGGCTGTTTCCATGCGAGATGGAGAGCATTTTGCCCCCAGCTTTGTGCTTTCTGCACCCAGAGCACGAGGTTACCCCGTGTGACTCCACACCACCTCATGTAGCACTGCCCACAAAGAAGTGAAAGCAGGGGAAAACCCTGAAACAGCCTTAGGTAAAGTCAGGACCTTTCTGGAGTGAGGATCTGGTGGATCTTTACTGTGAAGTTTGAATCTGGTGTATCTCAACTCGTCCCCTGGTGATGTGTAAATCCCCACCTCACCTCCCCGGAGCAAAGCAGCAGGCATGGGAGAGCGAATCACCCCCGCAGGGTGAGCAGACCAGCTTTTACCTGCTGTGCTCCCAGACAGGCTGACCAGAGGGGGCTCGGTGCTCATAAGCAGGACACGTGATGCACTCCCACCATCACAGCCCTGCAGACCACGTCCAAGACACCCCACGACTGATGCAGAGAGACGGCAGCAGGAGAGGTGGGACCCCTGGCACCGAACTCCCCAGGTACAGATTCACCTCTGAACCCTTCACTGCTCAAACCCCATGAGGCTTCAAAATCCTCCTGGAGAGAGAGACCCTTCTTGCAAAACCCCTGCAGGACCTGCCACATGCTGCAAGTCATGGCTGCAGCCAGACCAGCCGAGACCCCCGGGCAGGTGGGGACAGCCCAGCTGCTCAGAGGTCACAGTCAAACTGTAGCCCCCCGGTCTGGCGTAAACCAGCACTGACAGAGCACTCACCTATGAAATGGGGCTGAGAAGAGGGGATTCAGCTGCTGCTGTGCAAAACCAACCCTGACATGGCAGCAGGAGTGGAGAACTCCAGGAGCTGGGCACAAACAGCCACAGGCTTCCCAACCTAAACAATCCCACAGCCCCGATTTAATCTGATTTATGCAAATGTTAAACCAATTTAGGTGTACACATTGTACGAGTTGCCTGGCCCAGTTTAATTTGATAGGTTTTTAAACCTGTTTAGACAAACTAATATCTGCTGTCTAATCTAGAGCAGCTCTTATTTTGTGCAAATGTTGCCAGGGAACTGGAGCATGGACGTTCTGATGGATCCTGGTTGTACAACACTCACACTGCATCAGCCCGAGCGATAGTAATGCATGGAAAACGGGAATGCTACAGCCCCATCTCCCTCAGGGCTGGCCATGCCCACACAGCAGGGCTCCCAAATCCCGTGCTGCTGCACCACGAGCTGTGCAAAGGCCATCCCCAAAGCTTTCCAAACCCACGATGCACAGGGCCAGGCAAGGCTCAGACAGCCCAGGACTGCAGCAGGATGGCAGGATCAGGATACGACGAAGCCTCGCTTCTCTGGGACAGGGGACAGAAGTCCCCGAGGGGCCAGCAAGTCCCAGGAAGAGGGAGAAATCCCATCTTTGGGTTGGGTCCTGGTGTGTCTCCCTTTCCCAAGAGCTGGGCTCACTCCCATCATTCCTTTGGCTCCAGAATCAGCAGAGCACCCCTGGACACCTCAGTTCTGCACCTCCAGGTGTGTGCACAGCTCGTGCCACGCTCCTCCACCCTGCTTCCTCCTCACTCCTGGGCATCCCAGGGGGATGCACATCCCCATCCCTATCCCCTTCCTCTGCCACGGCAGCTCCTCTGCCTCCTCCTGGGCTGTTCCCACACCTGCGGGAGCCGGTGGGAGGCTAGGAACCAAGAGGCTTCACGATTTATAAAAAAATAATAAATAAAGTCCAAAGAAACTCACACCTCCCAACCAGCTTCTTATGGAGCGATTTCAAGAAGGCAACATGGCTCTGAAAATTCCTCTTTTTTTGGAGGATGCTGGGGCTGCAGGGGGACACGGCCATCTGTGTGCAGGACACGCAGCTCGGCACGGGCTTGTCAGATGAGCAAATAATCCGACAGCACAGGCAGCCTTTGCAACGGGAACGCCAAGCTCGATAAATTACCAAGGCAAGACAATGATACCCAAGCTAGAAAAAAAATAAAAAGTCCAAAAGAATTATGTTGGATCAGGCCCAGAACTCCAGAGGGTTTATGAGTTGAAAGATGGGGGAAAATAAAAGACAATTTTCAGTTTCCTAGGCTGATGTCAAGGAAAAAAAAAAACTGGTCAAGTTATAAAGCAAATAATCAGAAAGAGAGGACAGGAGTAAAAAGAAAGGTCTAACAGACAGAGCCTGCAGATTGTTCCAGCTTATTGTGTAATAAACTTTGCAGAAAGGAAGCTGGTCTGAGCGTTACTACTTCAGGGCTCACAGGTTTAAAATCGACCACAATTTTTAAAAAGCAATACTGACATAGCCAGAAGCTGCCCAGCCTGGCTGGCTCCTTCCATTTGCAAATATAAAAAAAATGAAATATATGTCCTGGGGGCTCTGCCCAGAGACACCAGGCCAGAGCAAAGCCCCCAGCTCCTGACCCCGTTCCCACCATCCTCTGCAGGAAGCAAAGAGCTTCACGGATGGAGGGAGCTGGGCCAAGGGAAGGGATTATTTGAAGTACAAGTCAGGCACATTTTTCACGCTGTTGAAGCAATGATATTTAACAGAAGTCATTTACAGATTTCCCTTTTTTTGAGGAGAGAGTTATGAATAATATGCATGTTTTTATCAAGTCATATAAGAAGAATTTAAAGCTCAAAGTTCAGCAACTGTGGATTAAACTACTTAGCAGCATCTTTTTAATGCAACTGAGTAACCTCTCTCCTTACCATACGCTCGCACTGCCCACACTGACTCGGGTTAGATCTGGCTTTGCTTTATCTCGGATTCCTACACTCACAATTTTATCTCTGCAATGCAAAAGAAAAACTGTTTCAGCTGGGAACAGAGCGAGTTCAAATCGAGCCCATGTGCGGCGCAGGCCGCAGGCCACAGCTCGCATCCATCACGGCAGCTCGCCACCCACGCAACCCCGGCGCCACGTGGGGAGCGCATAAACAGCTCAACAGGCGTTTACTACCTGGAGTAACTCTGCTCCGAGGAGAGCAGCTGCACGGGGCTGCCCCCGGTGCCAGCCTGGGGACCGCCCCGCCGGGCACCGCAGAGGGATCCACCCGGGAAGGGTCCCCAGACCCCAAGGCAGCATCAGGTCAGAGTCTCCCACCTCAAAGTCAGCTCTGGGGGTCCTTAATATGGCCCGAGCCCTTTGGAGCTGTTCCTGTGCTCTGAGGAGCCACAAACACCACCCCCTCCAGCCTCTGCTTCCCCGGCGCGTGACCACATCATCTCTTTGGACATCCTACCTGGCTGGACCTCAGCTGTCTCTCCACCCTCATTCCCACCTCTATCACCCAGGCAGCAGCAGAAGTGAGGGTCTAACAGGAATCCATGCTCCTGGGGAGAGAGCAAAGGCACTTTTTCCCTCTTCTCCTCAGATGGGAAGGGAAGATGCCACGCTGGTTACTCCTCAGCATCCAGAAAAAGGCAGAGCAAACGTGCTCCCCTTGGGATGAGACGAAAGTGATGCCCCAGGAAGAGGCTTTATTTACCACACCTACATTTATCAACCCAGCGAGCACCAGGGAACAAAGACACAGGGGGCAAAAGGACCCAACCCTGTCCTGCCAGTGAGGCTGATACCAGAAGACAACCACAGAAGGACCCGAGGACCTCCTGCCCGTCACCTCCATCGCCCCGTGCCCAGGCGCAGGAACGGCTCTGCGGCAGGGGACCCCTCTCCCCCCACATCCCTTGGTGGCACAGCTTCAGCTGGAAGCTCCTCTCACATTACTCAAAGTATTTATGACTTTTTCCCATCTGAAATATGGGCCTTTACCACGCACAGGAAGGAGGAGGAGAGTGCCAGCAAACCTGTTAATTTATAAGTCAATCTGGCAGGGAACAATTAACAGCTTCCCCCTGTTGGGTGTGCAGAGGGGGGGTATCTTCCCCCTAGGGAGGGCAGGAGGGTCCCCTCCTCAGCACAGGCCCTGCCCTGCTGAACCCAACACCTTCGTGCCCAGCACCCAGATGCAACCCCGTTTCCCTCACTGGGAGCTCTCACAGGGGCAGCAGCCCTGTCCCCCACAGCCAGATCCCCTTCAGGTTACACAAACAGCTCCCCCAGCCAGGTGCAGGTACACAACCCCCAACACACAGTTTACAGGGAAAAATGACATAAATCCGTAATATTTTGCCCTGGCCAAGCCAAGCTGCGATCAGCGCTGACAGCCAGAAGCTGCGGGCAGGAGCAGAAGCGGGAGCACCATGGGGAACATCCCCTGCAAATTTCAGAGGGGTTTGCCTGGGGAGGGAACAGGCGACACTCCAGGCACTCCCCTCACTCCGCAAGGTGTTCCCGCTCGGAGGAAGGGCTGAAACCTCCCAGTCAAAACTGCTTTTTCCTCCCAACTGGAGAGAGTGCTTTTGCAGGGGCAAAGCCTCCCGGGACTCAGAGAGGGTGAACACCCCAAGAGCAGAGATGCCCCCTGCCCCCAGGGGGTCCAGATTCCATCCCGCAGACCCTGACCGCCCTCCCAGGGGTGTCACCTCTACACCCGCACTGCTCCCCTTATCCCACACTTGCACATTTGCTTGCCCAGGAGGGGCTGGAATGGAATCCTCCCGGGGAAGCACAAACATTATTAATCATTACTCTTATTGAAGGGGTGGGGGGGCTCACCCTCCTCGTGACAAATTTTGGCTCGGTGACACGGAGGCTCCAGGGCCAGCTCTTGCCTGCTGCGGGATGATCCCAGGGCTTGAGATTTCAGCTGAAATCCCCGAGGGCAGATGGAAAACACCACCTGCTGTCACCCCAGGGGTGTCCCGCTGTGACTCCACGGCTGTTCCCAGCCCTGGAGCCCGATCCCCATTTCAGAAGGGTGAGGTTTAGTGTAGCCCCCACAGCGCAGGGGAGAGCCCCCCCACACATGAGGATTTGGGTGGTTTTGGGGTGACCCACGTCCCTTCCTCGCTACTGTCACTGAGCCACCCCACAGCCGACGACAGCGGGGCAAAACCCACTTGCTGACGGGCTCAGGGGTGGTGGGAGGACAAGGCACCCGCGGTGTCTGGGGTTGGAGCAGTCCCGGGGGGACACAGCCGTGTCCCCAGGATGAGGTATCGCACAGGGAAGCGCTCCGATGGCTCCTCCGACACCCGCATCCCGGCGATGCCGCTCCAGGAGCGGCAGCGGCTCCACCACCGGAGCATCCCAGCGCACCCGGAGCCGGGAGGTGCAGAAGCCACCGACGATGCCACCGAGCAGCACCCAGCACAGGCGGTCCCGCGGTGCTGCTCGGCGGGAGCGCAGCCCCGAGCACGGGGGCGATGCCGGAGCCCCCACGGCCACGCGCGGGGCCGCACCCCGCACCCGGCGGGACCGCGCTCGGGAGGCGCCGGAGGGACGGGGCGGGGGCGCGGTGGCAGCGAGAGAAGAGCACGGCGGAGAGCCGGGGGTCCTAAAGCGGGGGGACGCGCGGGAAGGCACCGGGGCGTGGGACGCAGCGGGGTGCGGACACATCCCGCTGCGGCGGGGGACGGAGCGAGGCGCACCCCGGGACCGGCAGCGGGGCGTGGGGCGGGCTCTGCCCCAGGACCCCCCGACCAGGCTGCGCTCCCAAG
>VZRR01002041.1:334923-348498 GCA_013398015.1 Oreocharis arfaki | reverse complement strand
CCTTCCTCCCTCCCTCCCTTCCTCCCTCCCTTCCTCCCTCTCTTTTCCTGCTGTCCTCTCCTGGACAGGAAGCTGGTAGGAAACTGCAGGAGATTTGGCTCCATGTCAGCCTAAGAAGCCCCCAGAGATCTGGCTACTCCCAGCTGCTCCCACCACAAGCCCATGGAACTGGTGAAGAGAACAGTGAAGTGAAGGTTTCCCCATTCTGGAGGAAGTTTCTCTGTCCCAGAGACCTGCAGGACCGACCTCTTTGCAAACAGCTCTTTTTCTAATTGAATTTCTCCCCCGTGCGGGTCGGACGCTTTGCTCGTGCACGGGGGAAGCAGGGTTTAAAAGGGAATTTCTGTCTTTTATTTCCCTGCCAGCGCAGGCGGGTGGGCGGGCGAGGCAGTTGGAGGGATGTTTTCCTTTCGTTTTTCAGTCTCATTGGGCTGCTATATTTAGGCCAGTTTCTAATTTTCTGGGCTTAATTAATGAGCTGAAGTTTTCACGCACAGGCGCTCGAACAGCTTGGGAAGTTCAGCCTGGTCACTGGGCAGGAAAAAAATTGTCTTTCTTCTCTGCTAGCACTGGGAAGTGACCTGTAGATAACCTCAGAGGAAACATCTCTATGGGATCAGTGGGACACGCCAGCCCTGACCCTTGGGCACGCTGTGCATGACACGGGTTTGTTCACGTGATGCCACGGAGCCGCAGTGCCTGCGTGCATCCTGACCTGGGGCTGTGCTGCGTGTGCTCCCAGCAGCCATCAGGTGCCAGTCCCGGGGACACAGGCACCCCCCGACACAGGGGTGTTCTCACTGTGCTCCCAGCAGCCATCAGGTGCCGGTCACACCAATACACCTGGATGCCATCACAGGCACACAGGATGCTCTCACTGGCATATACGAGCCACCAGACACCTACAGAGGTTTCAGTCTGTTTTCCCTTTTCTCTGGAATGGGTCTTGGATGCCCCAGGGCTGCACACTGGGTACAAGCAGTCCTGCTCCTTCTCGACACCCAGCCCGTGGCCATTGCTCTAATCATGTAAAAGGGTTTCAGAGTGCAGGGTGGCCATAAATCTTTCGAGTTTTGAGCCCCTTTTCAGCTTCAAGTTGCCACCTGGATGCTGGCCAAATGGCTTGGCTGATTTTCCCATGGACGTGCCAGACACTCTTGGAGCAGCTCTGAAGGCACAGCGTCCATTTGTCCGTATCACCTGCATGGCTTTTAGTGTTCCCTGTAACCCTCTGCCGAAGGTGTGGGGTGTGCAGGGAGATGCGTGCACAGCCCGGCTCATCTCCGGGGTGACCCGTGGGGGGCCGGAGCAGAGCCGTCCCTGGGATTCGCTGATTTTTCCCCAGCTGAGATTCTCCTCACCCAGCACCTGAGGGGTTAATGCTGCAGAGGCCCTGCCTGCTCCCTGCCTGACGAGCTCTGTCAGACCGACGCTCATCTGTCCAGATGTGTTAGGGCTGAGTCGCCCCACGTCTGCCAGATGTGTCCCTGCCCCCCTCTGCCCCCTCGCTGTCTTACCGGGGGCGCCGTGGCAGAGGGGACACACAGGTGCTGCCCTTTGCACCCCGACTCACCCCCTGACCCCGGGATAGGCTCAAATGTCCTGGAAAATTCGGCTAAGAAGGAAGGAAATAAGACCTGGAAGGGGTTTTGGTGGGGTTTATTTTGCAGTTCTCTTCTTCCCTGGTGTTGCCTAATAGCTGTGGCATTTGCCGCCCGCTTCCCTCCTGGCCCCCGTGAGGATGTCACCCTCCCCTGGCACTGGCGTGGCCACCGACAGCGGTGTCACACAGGCACAGGGAGAGCTGCAGCTCGGGGCTGGGCCACCCCTCACTCTGCACCCACTGCCCAGCTCTCGCACTGGTCCCAGTTTGCTCATTGGGAAGCAGCAGGGA
This sequence comes from Oreocharis arfaki, assembly GCA_013398015.1. NCBI lineage: Eukaryota > Metazoa > Chordata > Aves > Passeriformes > Paramythiidae > Oreocharis > Oreocharis arfaki. The sequence continues at coordinate 346,604 of VZRR01002041.1, read as the reverse complement.
GAGCTCTCAGCGCTGTTCCTCACGCTGATGTGAGTGATCAGGGATAAAAAATCTGGAAACAAGGTGTTTCTGAGTGACAACGGCACAGATTCCCCCCAGCTCCCCATATAAACACACGTCCTCTGCTTCACTTCCCCCAGCACCAGCACCGCCTTAAAATAGATCTGCCTTAAAATAACACCTTGCTAACCCCAGGCAGATGTGTAGTTTTTCTTTTCCAGCAATCAGGAGGTTTTTTTCCAGCAATAAACTATTTAGCTAGAAATAGGAACCAGGGAGAGGGGGATGATGGCACCCGAACTACAAACTGCACCCTGAAGCGAGCGGCTGGGTGGCCCCTGGCTGCCTGGACTGAGCAGCCCCCAAACTCCTTTGGATTGAAATCACTCAGATTAGTGGGCAAGGAGGACATTTCTGGCACAGGAGGTGCTATAGCAACCGTGTGAAGGTGCCTGGAAAAAGCTGAGAGGGGAAATAAATAAAATAAAAGCGTTGGTGGAAAGTAGAGTGATGGTAAAAGGAGGAGAGGAGCAGGAGATCCCCAGGGTGGGACCTGGTGCCAAAGCATCCAGTGGTATTTCTCTTGGGCGGTTTTAAACTAAAAACTGCCCAAGAGCAGAATGGTACAGGGAGGAGAAGTAAGATTGGGTCCTCTGCATATCCCAAACTCCCATGTAAATCCCAGCTCCGTGTCCCTACAGGGTCTCTCTCATACCTCCCAAGCAGTGGGTGCTGTCACCCCTCGTCCCTCAGCGCCATCCAGCCTTCCACAGCACCTGTATTTTAGGGGCTGACCCTCCACCCCACACAACTCTTGGTTCTATATAGAAGCTGGAGCTGTGTTCTTGCTGGTGAAGGCCTTGAACTGGCTGGTGCATCCCTTGCTCATGGGTGCTGTGATGTGCTGGGCACCACCCTGGCCTCATGCTGAGCATGTGGAAAAAGTCCAAAACCTGGCACCCGGAGAGCTGTGTCAGAGGGCTGGAGCTGCTGCACGCCCTGGCCATGGGGAAAAAACACCTTTTGTTTAGAACTTCCTCCATATTACATTTGATTTTATTTTTCCCTTCCCCTCCCAGCCCTTCCCTCGCTGCCACGTTTTGGCAGGATTAATTTGAGATAAAGTTACCCTGAGTGACGGCCTTTGCTTTTGTGTTCTCCTTGTCTATTTTCCGCCCCGCTAAACCTAGAAAAACTCCAGAGAAATTCTCCAGCTTCCAGCCTAGCCAGGGGGCCCCGGCTCAGCCGACACTCATCTGCCGTCTCCGCGTTCAACCGCGGAAAAAACCCACAACACCTTCTGACAAGGGTTATTTTTATTTCTAATGAAAAGCGAAGCCTGCTGTGCACAGGTGGAGTGGGACGGATGGCAGGCGCCGAGGTGCACACGTCAAAATGATTGAGGGCTCATATTTCCCAGGGGACACTCTTTCTGGGCGGCGGGGGAGACCCCCCAAGCCCCTGATGTTTTATGGTTTTGCGGCGTGATTGGTGACAAAATATCCCCTTTGTGTCTGGAAGGGGTGAGGGTGGGGGGTGGTGGCTGCACCATCGCTCCGACAGTGCAAGCCAAGCCTCTGCTTTGTACTTTGCTGATCCCCCAAGTGTGGGGTCAGGTCATGGGCATAAACATGGGACTTGGTGTAAAAACCACGCCAGGGGCACAAACACGACCCATGAGCCGGAGCTTGGTGTGTCCTGGCAGGGGCAGGACCTGGTTCCTTCCCAGCAGTGTCCAGGTGGGTTTTCCTCCTTGACACGAGGACGTCCTGACCTGGAGTGCTGTGCCCAGCCCTTGGAAAAGGAGGAAACTAAATTGGTTTCAATAAGTGTCTGTGAGCTCTTTAAGTGTCCAAGGCCCGGTTGGACGGGGCTTGGAGCAACCTTGTCTAGTGGAAGGGGATGGAGTGGGATGATCTTTTAGAATGTCCAGCTTGTCCCTGGTGGGTTTCAGGCAGGGATGGTGACACACAGAACCGGAGCTGCTGCTGCTGCCCTCCCTGGGCTTCCATCCCATGAGTTCACTCAGTTATTGAGCTCTGTTATTACTTTTTAAACATTTATTTCTGGACTTGCAGCAATTATTTCTCCAGCAGGGTGGAGGTTATTAGGATAACTGCTCCTGTGGTTAGTTTAGATTAGTTTGGGATGGAGAAAGGCAGAGAGAAGCTGTTGCTTGGGAAGCGGTGTGGTTCTGCATTGGAAAGGGCAGCTGGAAGAGAAGGCAGGGAAAGTCCTGCTGTCTCTTGGGGCTCCGCAGGGCCACTGGAGGGTACAGTCCTGCTCCTTCCCAGGAAGGTGGACAGGGAGGCAGCATCCTGAAAGACCCGGAGAGCAAACCCCTGCTGGCAAGGCCATGGTGCTCAGCCACCCTGGGAATTGGCACTTGTGAAGCTTCCCCATGCAAGCCCTTGACTCACCAAGCTGAGCTGCAGCTTTCCTTGCACCCCAGGAAGGCTCTCCCAGCTTACTCCAGGTTTGCACCACCAGGCACAGGAGCCAGCGTGTGTTTGTTGACACTCTCCCCCTCCCAGCCGCGTTATGCAGCCCCGGTAAATGCCCTTTCCATCTTGCTCTGATCATTAGCTGAGAGTATTCCGCTCCAGAGCTCTGCAATAATGAAAGGCACTGAACTTCGGGATCTCAATTAACTATAGCAAATGCTCTAGATCCTAGGAAAATGCTTTGCTCAAATTATATTGCAATAATAATATGTACGTCCATTTGCTCGCGGGGAGCGTGTGCCATGGATCTCAATCCTGCTCCCTCTCATGCCCCGAGCTCCGGCCGTTCATCTCCTTCCTGCCCAATGCACAGAGTCATTCCTAATTCCTGGGCTCCTCTGCCATCTCCCAAAACAAAATCGAGCCCTAATGCCGCATGGCACTCCACCTCTCGCCTGATAAATGCATTCCAGCTCTTAATGAACGCTACCACGCCGTTATAATTAATAAGCAGACGCGCCCAGTCCTTTGGCTGCCGACTCCCTTAATTGCAAGGCTGTCACTGCAGCAGTTGAGGTCTTCACAGCTCAAAGGTCAATGCTCCAGGTTTGGGGGGAATTTGGGGAGGGGCAAGAAGAATCAGGATCTGCAGCCTTTCAGTAGGAAAATGGAATGAGGCAGTGATGGGGAAGGATCTGGGCACCTGCAGGGTCACCCCCACCCCACCACGGCAAGGCTGGGGGGGTTGTTGTCAGGGCAAGAGCAGGAGATGAGTTTGGTTTGCCTGGATCCACGTGAGGGTGGGCTGGAGGTGGTGCCTGAGTGGGATGTGGCGCTGCCTGCACGGACGGGGCCGGTGAAGCCACGCCAGAGCTGCTACCCAGCCCAAGAGCGCTTCCCAATCTCATCCAGCCTGCAGGAGTCTAATAAAACAAGTCCACACGTTACAAAATCAATTTCCTCTCTATTAATTTGGGTCTCTTAAGATTTATCATCGTCTTTCATCACCAGATTAAAAGCAATTGGCAAAGTCTCAAATAACCTTTTAATTCTGAACTGGAAGCCAAGATCCAGATACACGGAGCTGTGTCCTCTGAGGGGGCACTGCCCAGGCGGGATGGGGTCTGGCACCCCAGTTTGGGATGGGCATGGGCACATCCACACCTGTCCTCCCCATGGCGAGTCTCAGCCTGGCTCTTGCTTTGTGATGGAATTAATTACAGTTCTCCCTCTGCCTTCAATCGAAGGCTGCACTTTGATATTTATGCTCCCAGTTGTGGGTTGTGGCCTTGATTCATTAAGATTTGCATAGTAATTGTTTTCTTCTAATGATCTGGGAGGATGGCACCGCAGGGAGGGCGGGCTGGGGCACATGGCTGAGCAGCACCACCCACCCCGAGCATCCCCTCTGGCCAGGGCCGAAACAGGGCTAAAATGGGGCCAAAGAGAGCCAAAATAGGGCTAAAATAGGGCTAAAGGCTCTGCATCCCGATCCCACTGCCCTGTGCTCTGTCCAGAACAAAGGATTGGGTCCAGCTCATCTGCCACAAGCCCCGGGGTGAGCGGGTGCTCCTGGATTCACATCACTGCAACCATTTTTCCATTGTTTCATGTTTTTTCAAGTCAAACATCTAATTTTCTGCTGGACAGACCAGATTCATGTGTGTTTCCTGATTTGCACATTTGATTTTGATGGACAAAATCTGTCTGAAATGAACAGAACTTCCTTTCTGGTGCTTAGATAAAAAATTCCCCCGTTCATCCAGCTTGAGTTGGGAACAAATTCATTTACGGAATGGGATGAAAGACAGGAACCATTCCCAAATGATGGAAATGCCTGCTATTACAGAGATTCTCACCCATCACTGCCCTTTCCCCTCTCCTGGCTCCCCAACCTTTGCAAAACCTCCAGTTCCCATTAATCTGTGTTAAATGTTTGGCTCTGGACTGGGATGTGAGATCTGGGAGAAGAAAATTCCCTTGCTGGGAGGAAAATAAAAATTAATAAGGAAGAAGAAAATCTTGTTTCCTTGCTCCAAAGCAAGCCCCGAGTCTCTGTGCCCGTCACGGGAGCTCGGGGAGCTGCCGCTGCCTCGCGGGAGCGGCTCGGGACGGATGGAAGCGCCTGGCTCCCGGCCCAGATTTGGTGGCTCCGCTTCCCCCCGCCCTTCCCCGCTCCTCATTATATTTGTATATTTGTAGATGATTTAACATTCATGTGGTGCTGGGTCTCAGCGGAGAGCAATGCCTTGGCAGGGCAGAGATCTGTAACACCATCACCAAAATGCCGATTTCTGACCCAAAACGTGTTTGGCTTCTCCTGGCCATGGCAAAGGTGATTTGGGCCAGCCCAGCAATGTCTCTTCAATAATCCATGAAGATCTCAGTGCTCCCAGCCCTCCAGAGTGAGATTTGATCCGTGCTGCTTCCCCACAGCCCAATCTCAGCTGCATTCTGCTTTTCCAGTTTTTATTTATTTTCTTCTTTCTTATTTTTTTTCTTATAGAAGGGTTAAGCCTGTCCAGGAGCCTGACAGAGCAACTCCCAGGCTGCAATTTATCCACGACTATCACAGAATCCCAGACTGGTTTGTGTTGGAAGAGACATTAAAGCTCATCCAGTGCCACCCCTGCCATGGGCAGGGACACTTTCCACTGTCCCAGGCTGCTCCAAGCCCCATCCAGCCTGGCCTTGGACACTGCCAGGGATCCAGGGGCAGCCACAGCTGCTCTGGGCACCCTGTCCCGGTGTGACCATGGGCGTGTCCAGGTGTGGCTGTGCACAGCTGTGGCCACGGGCGAGCTCCTCGTCGCACTGAGACCGAGCGAGAGCTGCCCCAAAGCTGCAGGATGGAAGGAGGCTGGAAGTCAATGACGGCGCAGCTCTGCGCTGACAGGAAGAGACTGTTTAAATCCGAAGCAAAGGTTAATGATATCCTGACAGTGCCAGAGGATTCGCAGCTTCCAGAGTGGGAAATTGCAGCTGAGTGACAGCCACAGGAGCAGGAACAGCAGGGACGGGGTTGGGCTGGGAATCAAATACAGAGGGACAGCAGCACTGTTTCAGCTGACAACCCAAAAGGTTACGTGGGGATGACAGATACTTATTTGTATATTTTTCTGATCAAAAGGAAGTTACTGTGTTGGCTTGGCAGGGTGAATGGCAATCCTTTACCAGGTGTGTTCCTCCTTCTGTGGGGCAGGGTACAGAGAAAGGGTTGGACTCCAGCTCTGCTTTGGGTGAGCAGCTGCAGAAGAAAGAGGAGGAGGATGATGATGATGATAATGATAATAATAAATTTGTTTTCTCATCTCTGTACAACCCATCTGTTTGCAGAAGATTTTCCCTCTCCCAGGGCAGTGATGGAGATCTGACCACCGATCTCCTAACGGGGCCATATCCAAAGTGGAGGTGAAGAGTTCCCGGGTAGCTGCTCACCTGTGGGAAGTGCTGGGTGGGTGCTTTCCTTCTCTGCCGATGCAGAGGTTTGTCCTCCTTTTGCTGCTGCTGGAGTGGCCCACAGATTTCCTGGGAACACCTCACGCTGCCAGCGCTCTTGGCACAGAGTTTGGGGTCTGGGCTGAGCAGGGAGGGGCACAATGACCCTGCCCTTGCAGGTGGCACTGGAGCTCAGCTCGCATCTTAAGGGAGATCAAAGCTTTGGGTTCAATACTAAAAGAGCCACCCCAGCTCCCCCAGCAGCAGCCCTTTGCAGCTCCTGTCTCCAGGCTGGCTCCTGCCCTCCTTCCACCCTCATTAGACAGCGCTGAGCACTTTGCAACTTCTTAAGCTGCTCCTCACCAGCATCCCATGGGATCCAAACCAGAAATGCTTCTTTGAAGGGCCCACACCAAAGCCTGTACTGAGCTTTGAACCTACCACGTGTCAATGCCAGGAATAATTCATGTTAAACATTTGCTCGTGGTGGTGTGGGGGCCAGAGCTCCCCTCGATCCTGTGCAGTGCCAGGGAGTGGGGAAGGGTTGGGAGCATCTCCAGCGGGTTCGTGGGATGGCCATGGGTCTGCAGAGCGTTTCTCCTAAAGCAATCATTCTGGCAGACAAAATTCACCATCAAAGCTGTACCAAGTATCTTCTACAAGTTTTTGGGGCTGGGAGGGGGAAATAAAAGAGCAGCAGAAGGAGAGTAAGAAGAATTCAATATTTCTATTTGTTCTTACCCAAATAAATTGAGATGTATTTGTGGAAGTGTCAGAGAAGCCCGCAGGAATGATACTATAAAATAACACAGCTGCTTCATGAGTCTATGACAGACAGCACAGATTAATGTACCGGCGTTTTTATGGTCTGTTAACAACTGATATGGGTTTTAAATATATTATCTCCCATTGTATTGTCTGTCATTTAAAAAACTGCTCATGTCTATTGTGTTTGCTTTTAAGAGGTGCTTATGGAACAATCAGCCAGTAGCTTCCCGATCTCTCCTCTTCCCTGCTTCCTAGATATATCATTACCTCGCCCTCTTTCTCTCTTTTTTCCCTAGATAGGTTTTCCCCAGCACTTTCATGGGCAATTTATTCCAAAACCTATGGAAGCCCCCTCATGTTCCTTAATTTCAGGATCTTTAGAAAGCTCTTCCACCTTCACACCTGGTTATCTGTGAAATGTGGGGGAGATGGGTCAGGCTGGATGGTGATGGGACAGAGGGGCTGGAGGGGTGTGGAAGGGGAAGGTGGGTGCCTGTGCCACCCCGGGCCGTGTCACTCACACCCATGGAGTGACATCATGACCAGAGATGCTCAAGACCAGCACTGACTCATCCCTGTGCTTCATCTTCAGCCCTGAAAGTGTCCTTTTCCTCCACCTTGCACCCCTTATAAGTGGACAGCCCCAAACCATCCGTGGGGCTCCTGTGGGAGCATTGCTGGGGGAGTGAGGGGTGGTCATGTTTGCATCCATAACTTTCTCAAAAGGCTTGAATTGCTGTATTTGGAATTATATTAGATTGCAAGAACAAAGATGCCCTTTTGATGCTTTGTAGCAGCATTGGAGATAATGAAAGGAGAGGAATTTTGATAAGGATGAAAGATAGCTTCCTTCAGCTTCCCATGGCTGATAAAGTGCTGCCCAGATGAAGAGAATCTAGAATTAAAAGCACCACAAAAGTAAAACAAAGTAAACACTGCCCAGCGCGTCTCTAACAAGATAAAATTACACTGTGGAGAGGAGACAAACAGGACAGTAAAGAGAAGCACTCAATGCAACATGGACATGGACAGCACGGATTTGAGATGGGAACAGAGGCACTGGGAGCTGTGATGAGGGAAACAGCAGCCAGGAAATGTGCTGAAGGTGTAAAGATTGGGCTCCTGCGTCCCTCGCTGCCATGCATGGGCAGCAAAGGGAACGGCCCCTTAATGCGGTTGTGAAGACGGGATTGAGAAAACGTGGTGCCAGGGTCCCCTCCTTGGGGTGTGTCAGCCAGGTGGGAACGGGAAAGGGTGGATTTTCCACAAGTGCTGCTGTTAATTGGTGTCAAAAGTGCTGTGTGGGGCAGCACAGGGGACGCAGCTGGGTCCAGCAGAAAGCTGTGGCCAAGGACATGCTGGAAAGTGATGGCCAAGAAGGTTCTGGAAAACAATGGCCAAAGAGATCCTCACTGGAAGCAGTGGCCAAGGAGCTGCTGGCTGGGGCCGGTGTGTCCCTGTTCTCAGGCAGGGTCCGAGCCCCAGTCCAGGGCCCCGGGTTTGGTCCTTGCTTGGCTCAGGGTCTCACTGCAGTTTTGGGGCTGCCTTTGGCAGCAGTCGGGCCCCAGCTGGGCGTGGGCAGTGCCGGCCTTGCTCGAGGCAGCGCCTGTGCTGCCATGGCAACCAGGGATGCAAAACTGCTGCTTAAATCCCCAAACAAACAAATCATCCACGCCACCAAACGCAAGGCACCCCTCTCACCTCGTTCCCCACAGGCCGTTTTCCCCCTCGGGACCTGCTGAGGAGCTGGTTCTGCCTGGTGACACGCTCGCACCAGGGGGGTACCTCTGTGTGTGCCAGTGCCACACCTGCAGGATCCTTTGACCAGGCACACGGGAGGAGCTCAGGACAGGGATGCACCTGGGCACACCATGCAGCATGTGACAGTTACAGCCACAAGTTTTAGGCGTTTGGTCCGGCCCAAATCTGCTGTTCATATACATGACGACTTCTTGTTTGCCTGAAAATCGAGATTTGTTTTTCTTAATGGGAAATACTCACCTTTTCACCTTCATCAATACTCACTGGCAGGGTCAAAAGGCCCAGCTCAGGCAAAGCCAGGCTGTGTGGCTGCTGCCATCTCACCAGCCTGGGTCAGATCTCCCAGCAAAACCCCGTGTAGGAGGCTCCAGGGCTGCACTGGGAGCTGCAGTAAGAGAACTTAAACTGATACGAGTTACTCCCTTGGGAATCCCTGTAAAGCCTTATGAAAGAAATCCTAAGAGATGCTTGTAATATTTAATGGGGATAAAAAAACAATAGGTGTCCATAGAAATGATCCTGTAGGGAACAGCAGCCCATCTCCTATAGGAAATGAATCTGTAGAAGTGCTGGAGGATCATGAAGATCTAATTACATTTCTCTGAGTATTTTAAAACCTGGTGGGGTGAAGTGAACACGGAGAGTTTGCCTTTAATTGAATGAAGCTTTGGAAAAGAAGGTGGAGCAGTGACAAAGTGAGCACTGGAGCCAGAGCATCCATCAGTCTGCAAGGGGGACGATTTGTGGCTGAAGGACTGCTGATATTTTGGGCAGCTTTTAGGGAAAGGCTTCTGTGAGGCCACCTGGGGTTGTCCCATCTCCACTGTGACAGTGGAGGGTGATTTCTCCAGACCCCCCGGGGTGACATACACTGCTGCAGAGCATCCTCTGATGGAAAAGGGGTCAAGGCCTAACTTTTGGGGGCAAATGGGGCAGTGTGGGGATGCTTTGCTGTCCTGGTTTGAAGTTCTCTGGTGACATTGGGAAGGTCTCCTAGGGATGGGAGGACATTGGGGTTGCTGCAGGGATAGTCATGCTGCAGAAAGGAAATGCGATAAATATTTTCAAAGGCAACTTAGAAGAAAAGTTCTGAGCAGATTATAGTTTAATCATTTGATCTCCCAGGTAAATATTAACACTGGAAAGCCATTTGTTGTATTCTCTCCAAATGCCTGCAGTGTTCCCAACCAGGCAGGATTTAAACCTGTTCTTATCAAGCTCTGGAATCTGCTATCGGTCAGTTCCTGCCGAGATCAGAAGCAAAAGGACACAACATTGGCTGGTCCCAAACCAGCCCTCGATCTCTGGGATCCACATGGGAACCTGTTGGGTTGTAGGACACAGGATCATCAATCAAAGGTTGATTGACTTCCAAGACGTGCCTTCTGGTGGGTCTTCACATCTCACTGTTTGCTCATGAGGATCCCAAACCAGCCCAGGTCTCCAGGGGTCAGCCGGTCGGGTTGGGGGGCACTAACCTGACCAAGGTCCACATTGACTTCTGAGCCACGTTCTTTGTGTCTCCGTGTGTCGGGAGGCAGGGCCAGGGGAGGTTTTACTGCACCCCCTTCTCTGTTCGGGTGTGTGGCACTGGCAGGACCATTGGTGTCCTTGGTGCTCCTGCTGATGCCACGCTACCAATCCCAAATTTTGGTGCAGGGAAAGGACAACACCAGGGTCCACCCCAAGGGATCAGCACGGTGGGAAACCCTCTCCACCTCCTGTCTGCTGTGCACACCTGGTTACAAAGCCCTTCGCAAATCCCTACGAGGCCAAACAAAGGGATCAGCAAAGTGAAGAAGGAAAGAGGAATCCTGAAGAGAGGGACTGGAACTGCTCCTGGAGAGAAGTGATGCCTCCTTTGGTGCCCATCTCCTCTGCATCCAACCCCGTTCTCCCATCGCTCCCAGTGATGGCATCACATGGAAAATTAAGTTATCAAAACCTTTCCTCACTGATTTCTTCAGACTTGTCTCCTGAAGTCCCCATGTGCTTGAGAACATGTGAAAATACAGAGGGAATAAACAGCAGAAACAGTCTAAACAAGCCCAAACAGATTGGAAACCTCAAATCTTGCAAACCTTATGCAGCTTCACGCTTCAAATCACCTTAAGTATTTGCAGCATGCACCAGGATCTCCTTTCTATCATAATTAAATACGTCTGTCTCCGAGCAAAGGGAGGAGAGCTCGGGGGAGTTGTCACCATCCTTAATCTCAGCTGCCATTCCTCAGCAGCGCTGTCAGGGCAGTTTCAAAACAGGGGTTTGGGGTAAAAAGTATCCTCCAGGATAGACTTTGAGAAATGTCCCCTGTCTTTGCAGTCTGCCTTGGTGTTTAAAAGCAGGGTGGATCCAGCCTGGGGAAGTGCAAGGTAGAATTAGAGCAGGAGGAGTATTTTGCAGAGTTGGGGTTGCACTGGTTGAGTTGGACTCCCGGGCATCTTTGGGGGCTAAGGAGGGGGGAAAGGGTGGGGGATGTGAGAGCACGGGGTGCTGAGCCACCTCTATCCACGGGCATCTTGTCTGGGCTGGGCAAGGAGCCAACCTTGTCCGCCTGGTGAAAAGCTCCAAGAGGAGCTGGAGGCTGTGCTGGTGCCTGGCCAGCCCTGGCCCTTGGCAAGAGAAGCTCCCCAAACCCTCGCAGCCGTCCGGCTCCATCTCTAGGCAGGATGCCCCAGCCCTGGGCAAGCAGCCGTGCCTTGACCGTGGTAAAGCCTCGTCTCCTCCTCCGTGGGGGCAGAAAGTCTCACCAGGGGAAGGCGCCTCTCCACAGCATTTTCACTGATAAAAATGGGGCTGGCTTTGAGCGAAAATGCCACTGCGATTCCTCCAAATGGGAAATCAATAGGAGTCCAAAATTAATTAACCGTGTCTGCAGTTGGGGCAACCAGTTAAATAAAGCTGAATGAAGCTTTTCAGCCCGCAGCTGGGGCAGGATCCACCCGTCGGACGCCCCCATCGCNATTCCTCCCTCTCGCAGCTCCCCCTCCATCCCCGCTCCCACCGGGAGATGCCGGCAAGTCTTTCCAGGGGGAAGGAGCCAGAGGGCCCCACCACGAGCTGCTGAAGGTCAGACCGGCTGCTGCTTTCCGATGGGGCGGGCTCCAGAGAGTAAACAATAATTAACCTTAAATTAAAACTGGTTGTAATCTTTGATTACCCGCCTGGCTCTGCGATGTGCCAAAGCCCATTTTGTTTCTGGTTTCCTTGGAGATACCACCCGGTCTCCCCACCCCCTTCCAGCTCTGCTCCAGCTTTTTTTTTTTTTTT
>VZRR01002041.1:301939-334914 GCA_013398015.1 Oreocharis arfaki | reverse complement strand
TTTTTTTTTTTTTTTTTTTTAAGCAGGTTTAAAAACAGCTATTAGGAGAGCTTGTTAATCATCATCCCAAGCTGCTAATAGCGCTCTGGCCACGGTTAATCACAACGAGCTGCAAGGATGCTGCAAATGCTTTCAGTGGAATAATTGCCCCCCTCGTTCCTTCCCTTCGCTGCATCCCCTTTTCCTTTTATGCAGAATTCTCTTCTCTGCCCAGGCTGGGAAATTTGGATGCAGGATGCTTCTGGCTTTTTCGATTCTGGCTTGGCTGGTGGTGACACCCTGGCGGAGTCGGGCAAGGGCTGTGCCCTGCTGAGACCTTGTTTGAGTTGCAGCTCAGCAGCAGCTCTTGCACATCGGGCGTGCAGCAGGAGAGGGGGATTTGGGAGCGCGGGGCTGTGTCCTGGGAAAGGCAGGGCTCGAGCTGGAGATCAGACGTCCCTGGGGATGTGGATGCTGTTAATAACAGGCTACGGCTGCAGCCTCCGCCTTTTCAAACCTCCGAGGAACTTCTTTTTTACTCATCAGTGCCCCGTACCTCAGATGTGCTGTCAGCTGCACTCAGAGCAGCCTTCTCTCTGAGAAAATAAGTGGAGGGGGATGAAGCTGGAGATAACGTACGTGATCCTGGGCTGGCTTCATCTCTAGGGCATCCTCCTCCCCCTGGAGCTGCTCCAGCCTCCTGCTCCTCTAGGTGGAGGAAGGTTCGGCCTCTCAGCTCTTAAATCTGTAAATCAGTTCAGCGCAATATTTTTTTCTGAGCTAAGCAGTTGCTTAAAGACTTCCCTGTACGAGCCCAGGACATCGGGCTGGTGCCGTAATAAATAAAGTTTCTGTCTACGACACCCTCCCGAGGGGAGGCGGAGGGGCAGGCACGGTGGGGAGGGACCCCCGCGGTCCCTGTACCCGCAGCCCTGGCTGGCGGCGGGCGCTGCTCTGCCCTCGCCGATCCCCTTTAGCGGGGTTCGAACCGGGGACCCACCCGCGCGGGTCTTAATTGCGGCTCAGGCTGCTCCTGCCGGAATGACAGATAGGGGACAATTCTGCCGGTTGACAATAATTGTTCTCCTAATTACAGCAATGACATTTACTGGAAAGCCACTGCAATCCCATTACCTTCTTATGCTAAATTCTGTGACTTTAAAATTACATTCCCTGTCTCCTCCTCCTGGAATGAATCTCTCTGGATACAGACGTGTTTACCTGCAACCATGGGGTGTCATGGATGGTCCTGGGGGGGCTCTGAAAGAGATGCTGTTCATTTGGGTTTGGGTGGGGTTTTTTGTGGGGGATTGATATTTTTCTGCGCTTCTTATCCTGCATTTTTTAACCCATCACCTGGATAGGGGATGCTGGAATATTCAACTGGCTGCAGAGGTGACAACACCCAGGCTCTGCCACCCCAGGATGAATCCATTGCATTAATCCATCACCCCCAGAATAAAAGAGGACACCAGACAGAAGGAGCTTGGCAACAATATTTCTTTTTCTGTGTTGCAGGTAGCCCCCTCAAGCCTGTACATCCTCATTCTCCCTCATCACCAAGAGAAAGGTGCCTGTGAATAGTTAATTTTTAAGACCCTTAATATTTTCTAAACAGTTCTAATGAGCCGATGTTCTGTTTTGTTTGGCTGTTTATGTGTCGTTAAGTCTCTGAACAAGATACTTTAATTTAATGTGTTGCCCTCAGAAATATCTTTTAATAAAGCACTATAGCTCTTCTCTGGAGAGCCAGCGTTTGGTTAAGCTGGATAAATGATGATGAAGATGATGTTCTTCTTCCCCCCTCCTCTGTACTTGCTTCGCACTGAACCAGCTCAAGTCAATTATTTAAAAGGGGGGAAACTCCAATTTTCAGGATTGGGAAAGCTGAAGTAGGGTCATGCACAAGAGCTGTGCCCTAAGGCTGGGCTGCCCTCCCAGACCAGATGCACCAGCACGGTCACGCCTGAGGTGGGGTAAGGAAAGGGCTGAAATCCAGACGCAGAAGCACTGCAGAGAAACCAGGTCCCTTCCCTCTGTGATTTGGAGAAGTCAAAGGGGTTGGCCCACCTCCAAGGCAGAGAGGAGCAGGAGCACCATCTCCTCTGAATTACAGCCCTCCCTTTCTAAAATAAAAAATAAAAAGAGGAAAAAAAGCCTTTTTCTGTCTCCAGGATGACTGCTGGGAGGTGATCATTCTTCTTTGAGAAACTGAGGCTCCCTTGTAAAACTTATGGAGAAATAAGGTCATTTGTCAATTCAAGTCATTGTCTTCCATACATAAAAACCATGGCAAGTGCAGCTTTTGTAAAATCTAAATTGAAAGTAAATAGCGAGCGGGCAGTTCTTGGTGATAAAACCTCCCATTCTGTAGATTTCTGGTACAATATTTATTTTATCCTCTTTATAACTACAAGGGCTGTCTCTGTGTGTTATTAAAGTAATGCATTTGCTTAACCTGCACTTAAATTCCCTCCCAACCTTCCCTGATTGTACATCTCACTGCTACATGTTCCCAGCCTGCTGGTCTCAGCTGGACAATTATATTAACTGCTTCTATTTGCAATTACTATGAATCATAAAGCAAGTCTGAATGGATTGTTTTTCTTTATTGAAAATGTTTAAACTTAATGCATCGCAAATGTCACAGCCATGGGGCTGCTCCTCGGCTCTTTGGGAAGTGCCTGGCTGCTGATGGAGCATTAGGGATGAAGTTTGTCATTTCCTCCCCTCTGCCCATCTCTTCCCCTGCAGTGCTGAGTGTTCAAGGCCTGGTTGGAATGACCTGGGCGAGGGGAAGGTGTCCCTGCCCATGGGAACACCATGGACTTTAAGGTCCCTTCCAACCCAAACTATCCTGCGGTTCTGTGAATACACTGCACCAAAAAATAACCCCAAACCCACAAGCAGTTCCCTGGATATCTCTCTGAGAGGGACAAAGGCCCCCTTTCCAAAATGCCCACAGCTACTGGCAGTGAGCTGAATTCAGAGGAGGCTTGAGCCTGAGCTCATCCTACACCTCTTCCCTTGGGCTGTCTGCAAGGTGGAATATTGTGCTGCAGAGATGTTCTCCAGGAAGGTTTGGAAAGCACCTGGGACAAGCACAAGGTCAAGGGCTGCAGCCACAGGGAACAGTCCTGCTGCTTCCCACTGTTTCTTCCAGGTGTTCCTCAGCTCTGCCAACTTCATTTGGGGTCTCCGATGTCCCCCCAGGGTGCCCCACCCCGAGTTGATAGGGCAAAGTTTTGGAGGTCTCCGAAGCTCCTGGATATCTTTGTCTCGGCGCAGAGGCAAGGAAGTACCAAGGGGATGATGGACTTTGTCCAGCAGGAATTGGATGATATCCCACAAAGCACTCTCATTCCCGCAACTCATCTTGCAGCCTTCAGCTCTACTTTGCCTTTTTTTTTTTTCTAGTCCAGCCAGGACAAATTCTCCTTGTGCTGTGGCTCTGGGATTGCACTGGTGAGGAAATGGAGGTCACCTAAAACCGTGGAAAGCTGGGCAAGAGGAGAACACTTTTGGTTATGGCAGGGCAGGGAGAGCTGCGGGAGTGGAGGGTTGAGCTTGGACAGGGCAGGTTGTGTCTGTGCCTGACAGGGACTGACAGGGAGCTGTGCCTGGAGAACGGGCTGAAAGAGACTACCTTGATTTCTTAATTATTATGTTTTAAATGTCACTGCAGGGGGGGCTGTGCCAGTTAGCTGAGAGCCAATGAACAGAGTACAGATGGGCCTGACCTGAATCCTGGCATCCCACAGCTCGGGAGGGTTTGGATTCAGCTGGGATCTGAGTCTAACTTGCTCTGTCAATTGTCTTTTTGTTTTGTGGAGCCCAGAACATGAGGCTGATGATGCAGCTGTGAGGAAAAGCTTTGCTCAGCTGGGAATGCTGCTCTTGGGATGGGACTGGGATGTGTATGGGACATGGCCCCTCCATCCTGTGGCCTCATTGTATGGAGGAGCTGGAGGGAAGCCCTGTGCTGGGGTGGAGATCTATGCAGCCCATTTGTGCCCTGGAGGAGGCCTCAAGGTTTGCTTCTCTCCATTGAGGGTCTGCATTTCTCACAGCACAGGACTTGCACCGAGGTGGAGCCGTGCCAGCCTGGAGCATCACAGTGGGTAGAGCTGCTCCTCTGAGCTCACTCTTGCTTATGCCATAAACTGGGAGTAACTCCAAGGACGTGGGAGAGGTTGGACAGTGGAGAGCTAGTTCAGGATGAAGCAAGGCTGGCTGAAAGCCAAGGCAAATCCAATTTTCCTTCCACCCCTGAGACAGAAATTTGCGGAGCTAAGTTCAGATCCAACTCCATGTTTTGGTTCTGCTCAAAGTGCTCCCTCTCTTTTAGTCTCGACATCATCAAAGTCCCCTTAATAAGATTTGTATCTCAGACGCATTCCTCTGCAGCTTGTTGCTAATGCATCCAAAATGGCAACGTCCCACATCCCATAATACTTGCATTTTTAAAGAATTATGTGCTTTTTTTTCCTTGTTTTTAAATCACTTTTTAGGTCCAGACAGAGCAAGGTAACAGAAGAGATGGAATCAATAGTACACAGAACCAATAGAAATTACCCAGCCTTAATAAACTTCACGCATGGCTTCCTATTGCAGCTGTACATCAACCCCCAAACAAACAGAGATGCTGCGCTGGGAGGCGGCCGGGACACGTTGGTGCTGCCTGAAATAAGATGGTTATTAAAAGGGTTACAGATGACGCAGTTTTCATCTTTTTCGGGTGGCTTGGTTTCCTCCTATGCTTTTATTGTGTTCCTGATGGTTGTGGTTTGTAGCAAGAAATCGCTCCCCAGAAAATCCTGCCACAAGTCACCGTGTTCCTAATCACTGTTTCCTCCTCTCGGGGCTGGGCTCTGCTTGGATGCACAGTCCTGTGCCCAGCCCTGCTCTTGGGTAATCGTGACAGTTTTGGAGGGATTAACGTTAATATTCAGCCCAAAACGTGAGCGTCCATCTCCTTTCAGCAGCTGCAACATCCTCCATGCAGGCGACAGCCGCAGAATGAGGTCCCTCTTCCCCTTCCCGGGGGAGACGTGGGAGAGATCAACACACCAAAGCAATTAAAAAATAATAATCACAGACCAGTAGGAAAGGAAAAAGCATAAAAAGTGGGACTAATTTTATGACAAGAAATGAGGCTGTAAAACCAGGAGCAATTAGAGCACAAAGGCAATTAAACCATTTCAAAAGGCTCAGTGAAATTTATTTACTTCTTCCTGTTTTTTTTCTGGGAGGCTTTTGGGGACTGGGGACCTTTTTTTCCCCAGTGCTGACAGGACCTGGCACCAGGAGTTTCCTTTTTGCCTCCAGATCTTAACTCTGTGTTTCTGGAGTTATATTTTTTCTGAGGAATAGAAAAATGGCAGGTGCTTCTCCTGGCAGTGGAGCAGCAGGAGCCATCCCTCAGGGCACGGAGCTGCTTGTGAAGGGTTGGGTCACCTGCTCCTCCCAACACCTCTCCAGGAAGAGATTTTAGGTTTATCAAGGTCAGGGGAGAAATGCACCCATGATGGGGGGAGGCCCTGGCACAGGGTGCCCAGAGCAGCTGTGGCTGCCCCTGGATCCCTGGCAGTGTCCAAGGCCAGGCTGGACAAGGCTTGGAGCAGCCTGGGACAGTGGAAGGTGTCCCTGCCCATGGTAGCACGGGATGGTTTTAAGGTCCCTTCCCACCCAAACCACTCCATGATTTTATAAGTGTTGGGGGGGGGGGAGGTGAAGCTTCTATGACTCCCCAAATCGTGGGTTTATATTGGGGTGCTTGGGAGCCAAGGTGTTGGGCTGAAGCTGAGGACCTGGATCTAAACCCTGGTGGTGCCCCAAGATTTCAGCGGAACATCAGGAAAGTCCTTTGAGGCAGCCGGGGAAAAGAGGCTTCCCTCACGGAAAGCACGGGTCTCTGCAGCAAGCACGCCTGGAGACCGTGTCCTTGAGCATCCCACCGCCTATTTTAGGCATCCCATTACCTAAGCTACAGCACCTAAAGTGCATCTCTGGATCTCACCCTAAATCCTGGGAAGCTCAGTAAGTGCTCACGTGTTATGATGATGAGTTGCCCATAACTCTCTGAACACATCTCTATATATATCTCTACATTCACTTACAGGATGGAACCAGCTGCCTGGAGTATTTATTGCTGTGTTACTGATGCTCTGTGCTCCTGCAGGGCACTCTGAGCCCAGCCATGGGGTTTTGTGGTCCCTGGGGACATGTGAAGTCCTCAGGTCTCTTCCACAGCCCATGACTGGAAATCTTGTGGAGGATTTGTGGACAGTCTCCAAATGACAGTCTGGCTCCAAGTTTCCCTCTTCAGCTGTGTTAAACAGGGACACTTAAATGCATTTTGTGGACAAGTGGATGGAGTGCCCCCACTCCCAGCAAGGTCAGTAAGAGAAACTGAGCAAAATGTAATTTCCACATGTTTTAAGACCTCAGTGAGATTTCTTTTCTGGAATTGCAACTTCATTCAACTCAAAATTACCTTGAAAAACTTGAACATACTTGGTGCTTTGCTTTCCTTCTCTGCAAAATGGGTCAAACCCCACGGAGCGGGAAGACCTGGCTGGGAACATCCACAGGGCCCCCAGGGCTCTGCTTTATCACCCTGATAACGTCCCCTTCCACCTGGGTCAGTGAATTGCAGTGACTCTTAATGGCAAAGAGGCAACATAAAATCACCCTGTTTATTACAGTTACACCCTGTCCTCCGCAGCACAGACCTGGTGTCCTGACTTTGGCAGTTGTCTTCCAACAAACCTCTCCCTGCTAATAAAGATGCAAAGGTTGAAAATGAAACCCCAGTTAAGAGCACTGGGGATGTTGTAGGAGATGCTCTCTGGGGTGGACACACAAGAGTGGGTGCCCCTGTTCCAGATCTGTCAATGATAATGATGAGATGTTTCATACAGGAAAAATTCCCCCAAATTTAGAGCTGTGAGCTCACAGCCAGCAAAGAACCTGCTTCGTTCCTTGATGCCCAACCTAAATTTGTCTGAACCTCTCCTGATTTCTCCAGATGATTTCCTGGTTCATAACTAGAAGGAAATTAGGTTTTGAAGAGCCCGTAGCCTGAGATGTATTCCATTCCTGTTCCCTTTGAATCAGGAACCATCAATAGTCGTGGTGTGTCACAGGGTATCTAAATTACAACGCACCATTTCAGCTGCCTAATTGGATGAATGAATTTTAGAGAAAATTAATGAATGGTGAAGAGCTCATTTTTAGGTTTTTTTTTCCTTTCTTTTTTCACAGAGTTTTTTTTCTCCCCATGCAAATTTCTGCCGATGTAAATCAATTGTCTGCGCTTGAAATTCATGAAGCGTCGAGGGGATCCCCACAGCTTTCCCAGCTCCCTCGTGGCTGCCTTGGGAACTGATGGATAAATACAGACAGCCAAAAATGTTGATTTCCTGGAATACTTTTACAAGTGGTTCTTTGGGGTGTTTTCCCTGCTCTTTTTCCGGCCCAGAGAAGGAGGCTCTGCCTCCTCCCCCAGGACCCTTCAGCAGCCCAAGGATGGGAACGAGGTGGGTGCAACGAGCTCTGAGCTCAGTTCATTGCTTCGGGCTTTTGCTTGGTGTAAAGTAAGAGACCAGGCATATGAAGGGATATATATGTGTGTGATATAGATATATAAATGCATAAAGTAATATACCGAGTGTAAAAAGTAATAGAATACGAAGTAAAAATATCTGTATATATGTGTGTATATATATACTTGAATATATACATACAAGTGTGTGTGTGTGAGTATATATATATATGGGGTTGGAACTGTGTGATCTCTAAAATCCTTCTGACCCAAACCATTTTATGACTCTCTCTCTATAAAGAACTGTGGGTTTTTACCCTGCCCACAAAGGGTCCCTGTCTTGTTGCTTTAGGGCTGCTGCCCTGCCCTAGGATTTTCCAGGGGGAGCAGGGGGCTCTGGATGGTGCTCAGTGCTGCTGCAGAGGGGCTTGGATTATTTTTGGAGCTTTATTCAAGGTGAGTTTCCTCCTCCATTTATTTTATCCTCCTGGAGAGAGGGAGACAGTCTGGAGCAAAAGAGAAAACAGAGTGGGAATGAGGAAGAGAGGGCAGGGATGGTTCTGGGGAGAGGGGTGCAGGAAGCTTGTGTGAGTCTCCAGTCATACACGTATTTATACACAGGGCCTGGTGTGCTTATTTCCGTCAGATTTAACGACAGAAAGTAAAACAGGACCCAGATAACTGACCTGGTTTAAACCACTTTGTAGGATTTTTAACAAAAAAAAAGTAAAAAAGAAAGAAAAGTCCCTCTGGATTTAAGAAACTTCAGCTGAAGTTTTGCCACTTGGAGCACATTTGAATCTCACCAGGTAACTTCATTTGGTTTCCTTAATGAAGGCTGCGCAGCGGGGTTAATTCTGCTTTCTATGTAAAAAGATTAAGTAGTAGTTGGGTAAAACACTTCATCACTGAAGTGATTTTCGGGATGTACTCACTCTGAAGGCACAGATGTAATACCTGCTTTTAAATTCAATTAGCTCTGACTCAGTTGTGTTGCCTGAATACATTACCACAGCTTGAGACAGTCAGTGTTATTCTTTAAAGCTAAAAAAAAAAAAGGAAACAGAAGGAAAAAAAGGAAAAAAAAAAAAGAAAGAGAAAACCTATTTGGAGATTTCCTTAAATGTGTTTTAATTCCATCAATATGTCATGTGCTTTAACAGCTCCTGACACCCCCACCCTGGGCTTTTCCCTTCCCTGGCAGCAATTCCCACACCAGCACAGTGGGGCTCTGGGGTCCCCAAGGGGGAATGGGTGCTCAGATCCCTAATTCACAGCTTTTCCCCTCTTTTTTGACACTCTCATTCCTCACAAGTTCTGCGATTTGGGGCTTTCCCTCTGTGCTGGCCACTGACCCACCACGTGCCCCAGAGCAGGTCCCTGCCTCTCCCACTACCTGTTTATTGAATTTTTATGTGGCATCAGAGGGAAGGGCTATTTGAAAGCTGAATTAATTAACGCTTGTAAAACACTTGGAGATCCAGGGATGAAAGGCGCAATAGAAATGCAATTTATTTTATAATTATCGAGACAACCCTGAAAGACAACGAGGCTCCTGTTGGCGTGGGATATTTTATTTTAATTAAATCTGGGGCCGTGACGTTTCCATGGACAGGAACCTCCTGGAGATGATGTCTGTCCAGAAAGCATTGCGTTGGTGGTTGGCACTGGGGCTTGGGGATGGGAACTGGGGGGACTGGGCTGTGGCAGCCTCCAGGAGTGTGAAGGGAAGGGATTTTTTTTCAGGAAAATAAGGGCTGAACCCTAACATTTCCTGTAAGGCACAGAAAAGATAGTGGAGGAGCCTGTTCCCCTGTTTGAGATGGGAATAGGCAGAGCCTTCACATGCCTCAGGATTGCTGAAATAGAGGAAAAAACCCCAATTCATAGCAATCTATGAATTAAAAGAAAAAGTGTATTATAAGGTTATTCAAGCAATCCTGAACATCTGGCTTTTGTTGGCTTTTCCCAACACATCCACTCACCGTTTGCCTCTTTCTCTGGGCCATAAACCATCTATTTCTTTCTGAAGTGAATGCACTCGTGCTGCCATGCACTCCAGGTCTCCACTCCCAAATATTTCTCCAGGGATCTGAGTGCCTTCCAGGGATCCCTCATGCCCCTCCTGCCCCCTGCCCAGGGCTACTGTGGATGGGTTGCTCTGCGCGTGCTGGGTTTGGCTCTTGTGGGCACAAGGTTAATACCTGCCCTAATAAAATCAGAATCTCAAGCTCTGGAAAATTAACTACTATCAGCCAGAGTGTAGTTAAAAAAAACCCAACAAACCTTTAAAATGTAATTTTAAAATGCCCCTCGTTGTGTGTGATGTTGTGCCACACTGTGGGTGAAACAGTTTTTGATGTACCCACTGCTGTTGGGTCCAACCCTGAGATGAGCCTTGGTCCTGCAGGGTTCCCCAGGTGCCAAAGGGGAGCTGGAATCCACAAACATAAGGATTGCTCCTCAAAATGTTGCCTCCAGGATGCATTTCTGAGGGGCTCCCACCAGGTCCCTGCCTGCCACCCTGATTTCTCCACCTTGTTTTCACTGCAGTGGTGAAGCTGAGACCGAAATGCAGCTCTGCAAACACCCTGAGACAGCCTTGANGCAAAAGCTTTTTGGATTGCTGGGGAAGTCAAGGCGTGGAGAAATTGCCATGAGAAAAACTCCATCAGAGTCAGGACCTGCAGTTGGATCTTCATATCTTCATCTAAATTTGTTCTTACAGTCAGGCTGGGTTTCTCCTCCTCGATCTGCACCTCATGAAAATCTCCAGGTCCACCTCAACAGAGTGAGATACAGTCGGGCTTTTTGAAATCACTTCTTCCATCATCACTTAATTTCTCTGCGCTGCTTTCTGCCAAAGACAGCGGGTTCTCTGGCTGCCGTGCCTTGGCTGGAGGAATTCTGATTAAAACTGTTTTAATAGCATTTTATTTTTGAAAGCCTTGTGGGCTCCGCACGCTGCATCCCAGATCAGAGCAAGGGCAGGGCTTCCTGCAGCAGAGGAGGGCGTGCGGAGGCTGCAGAGACGCTCTGGTAAATCCAGCCACGAGTGCCGCTCCTCTAATGAGTCTCCCCGGGTTTTCTGGCTCTGAGAATCCTCCAGCACTAAAGACAGAGCAAGAGACCCTGGTAGCTGTGCTTATCTGAGCAGCAGGCACATTGGCTCATTGATTTAATGCAGCTTCGCTCCATAGATTTTTTTTTATTTGGAGCTGGTGAGGGTCAATGGGGGGAAGCACGAGGCAACAAAGCCATCCCGGTTGGGAGAGGGTGGTCAGGGACGTGGCTGAGTGTGGAGCAGGGATGGAGGAGGCTGACAGTGTCCAGAAGCCCCAGGGATGAGGTCTGGTTGCACCCCCAGCCCCCCGTGTGATGGCAAATCCCGTCTGAGGGGACACCTGCAGTCCATACAGCCTCTGCCCATGGGGACCCCACTGACCCAAGGGGTCATGGAGGAGCTTTGGGCCCTGGTGGCAATTAGCAGCTACTGCTTGGGGCTGGGTGAAGGGTTCGAGGGCAAACTCATCCCCTTTTTGTGCCTGAGCCGATGGCCAGGGGCTGCAGGGGACAATTCCAGCTCTGTTTTTTGTTTCCCATCATTTTCAGTTGCTTTCTTGCTCCTTTGGGGGAATCCCTCAAGATTGCCTGGCTGGTGCTCCAAGATCATGGAATTGTGGAGTGGTTTGGGCTGGAAGGAGCCTTTGAAGCCCATCCAGTCCCGCCCCTGCCGTGGGCAGAGACACTTTCCACTATCCCCGGGTGCTCCAAGCCCCGTCCAGCCTGGCCTTGGACACTGCCAGGGATCCAGGGGCAGCCACAGCTGCTCTGGGCACCCCATGCCAGTGTTTTACCCCCCTCATGGGATGATGCTCCTGCTGCAGCACCCAGTGCCCATCACCCTGTGGGTATTGGCTGGGCCAGGCTTGGTGGGGCTGTAAGGACGTGCCCAGATGCAAGGAGAGACTTGGGCTTCTGCAGCGCTGGTGGAACTGGGGGAGGATGTGGCCTCATCAGCTGCTGCAGGGGACATTTGCTGGGAAGCAGCAGCTTTCTCCGCTGTGGAGAATCCAATTAAGCTCTTATTAAATTAATTTGCTTCTTTTTTTCCTGTCCCTAACTTGCTTTTAGAGCCTTGGGCTGGAATTTTCCTAAAGGAGCCTCTAATGGTGGTTGTTTGGTCCTGGCAGAGAATCCTGCCAGCTCCAGGGCTCAAGAAGGGACGTGTGGGCTCAGTTCTGAGGACAGAGATGGGCTTGGGCCCCCCAGCCCCAGCAGGAGCAGGAGGCTCTGGGTTCCACTCACCTGTAGACCCCACCACTGCACACTCACAGAATGGCTTGGGTTGGGAGGGACCTTAAATCCCAGAGCCACCCCTGCCACGGGCAGGGACCCCTCCCACGGGCAGGGACCCCTCCCACTGTCCCAGGGTGCTCCAGCCTGGCCTTGGACATTTCCAGGGGTTGAGGAGCAGCTACAGCTGCTCTGGGCACCCTATGCCAGAGCCTCCCCACTGTGACCAGCAGGAATTCCTTCCCAATATCCCATCTAACCCTGCCCCTGGCAGCGGGAAGCCGTTGCCCTTGTCCTGGCAGTTCATGCCTTTGTAACAGTGCTGCAGAAATCACTTTGAGAGGGGACAGCCCTGCCCCCACAACCCTGGGGCTGCCTTGAGCCCCCACCACCTTCGCCTCTGCTTATGGAAGGGATAAGGATGGAGGGAGGGAAGGATTTGGGTCCAAGCCCTGTTGGCCAGGACAGGGTGTCCCCAAACCCTAATGAAAGTGTTCACAGCCTGACTGGAGCTTCATGGGGAGAAATATTTGATTTATGATATGAGTCAATGATGTTTCTCTGCCAAAATGCATAAAAGGTACAGGCTGATGAGTCAAAGGCAGCTCCATCTCCATAATGGATTTGTTGCCTGGAAGGGGGAGGCAGGGATGTCTCTGTTAACCTCCCCAGGCCCCACAAGGATGGGATGGAGGGGCAGAGATTATATATACATATATATATATGTACAAACACACAAAATACATATTTAACCCAGCATTTGAAGTGCCAAAGCAAACCCACAGCTTTTCAGATAGAAGCACAAGCCTTGGATTTACCTTCCAGTAATCCCCACACAGACTCTGTTGCTTCTCTGATGCCGCGTGGGACGTGTATCAAAGGGTGCAATTTAATGTCTGTTTTAAAAAATACCATGGTTTTGCACCAGTCTCATGATTTCTGGGTCCTGTCTAATGATATTTTATTTTTTCTACCCTGCAGCACCATGATGGACCTGCCAGCTTTTCTGTTGTATAAAGACTTCTTTAAATGACAGGAAACATGATTTCCCCCAATATTTATATTAATTCTATGCCATTATTGCTTTATTTCTGGGCTCTGAAAGCAGGAAGATTTGTGTTTCATAATCCATGCAGGAAGGCTGAGTTGATATATTGGTTGCAAATGAAGAAAAGCACGTGTGGCTCTTCCCCAGTAGGTTTAATTTTATCCATCTGGCTCAATCATGGCAGCAGATTAAGTAAAAATTTTCAGTGGAGTTGCGTTGGCATAACTCAGCTTTTTTTTTTACTTAAATATTGAGGTAGTTTCTGGTCTGGGGAGGAATCTAACTCCCTATTTCTTGCTTTTTCTTTTTCCTGTGGGTCCCAGCTGGGCACCCTTGGCTGGCAGCTGAATTCATAAATTACTTCAAACCAAATCCTGCACCAAAACAAGCTTTTTTTTATAATCCAACCCCCTCAGATCTGCAATCCTGGGACTTGGTCCAGCATCAGGAATTATACACGGGATGTAGGAGGAATAACTCTGCTCCTTTCACCGGCACCGCTGGTGCCAACAAGCTGCTCAGGGGAACACTGGAAATGGTGAAACGTGCCACAGAAAATCAGAGAATCACAGACACGTGGAATGGTTTGGGTTGGAAGGGACCTTAAAGCCCATCCAGTGCCACCCCTGCCATGGGCAGGGACACCTCCCCCTGTCCCAGGCTGCTCCAGCCCCGTCCAGCCTGGCCTTGGGCACTGCCAGGGATCCAGAGGCAGCCACAGCTGCTCTGGGCACCCTGTGCCAGCCCTGGGCCTTCTCTGTCTGTCTCCAGTTTGTCCTTTTGTCCCCTGGGTTTCACAGGAGGGGCTAAAAATTGCAGTAGCCTTTGAGTGTTTTTGTCAGGGGTCGTTATTGGAGCACAGAGCTGGAGTTCCGTGATTCTCCTCCAGGCTCTGCACAATAGTTTTCTCCGAGTGGTTAAAGCAGATTGTTTGGACGAGCTCTGTGGATTATGATATTTAGCCTGTTATGCATATTAAATTAAAATATTTATTTTACTATTGGAAGACAAACCTGAATCACTTAGTGCTGTGGAAATAAAGTGTCTCCACATCACCAAAGTCCAGGGAATGCGGGGGATGCTTCAGCCTTCTCCCTCTCCCTTGCACTAAGCCCAGCTTTCGGATTTCCCAGCACTGTGCTCAGTGATGGAGGTGGCACCAGGGGGTCCCACACCCCACCCCAGGGGTCCCACCCTACTCTCAGTGTTGCAGAGCATCCAGAACCCTCCTCATTCCTCATGTGGCTGCAGCCGGCAGCAGTCACGGCTGCACAGCAGTTTATTACCTTGCTGGGGGGCAGGAGGATTTTTTATTATTATTCCAGCTTCCTTTCCTTTCTCATTTTTGCTGAAAGCACAAAAACTTTTTATGATTTACCTCCTGACATAGCGGGCTGAGGTCCACAGGCAGCCACAAATCAGTGGTGGAACAAGAGTCCGTTTGGAGCAGGGCCATGGATGCAGGACGCTGTGCCCAGGGGCTGTGTCTCCTCTGGGTGTCTGCGGGGTGACCAGAGCACCACAGGGTCCCCAACATCCCTTTTTGGGAGCTGTGACTGTGCTGCTGCATCTGTTCTGGTTGTAATTGTGCTTACTGACAGTAACTTACCCCGGGCACGGGCTGGGGACCAAGCAGGATGTGCTTGGATATCCCAGGCAGGATAAGGCCAAATAACCATCTTTTGCTGTCACTGGGCCAAATATTCAAGGAGATTTGGGGAATGCCAGGGAGCAGTGAGGAGCAGCAGTGTGCTGAGCTCCCAGATCATTCCAAGGACACTGCTGTGTCCATGGGGCAGGATCAGTCCCAATGCCTCTGGGACCCAAAACGACCCCTGAGCCACCCAGCTTGTAGGACTGGGCTGGGCACTGCTGGAGGAGACCCCTTGCTTTGGGTAGGGCAAGAGGGTTGTGCCTGGGAGAGGGGAAAGCCCATCCCGCTGTTTTCTTCAGTCTTCCTGCCTGTACATTGCATCCCTGACACCCTTCCCGAACTCGTTTCCGATCTGGGCAGCCAGGAGGGAGAGTTGGAGGCTCTTGTTTGGGAATTAATATTTGTGCAGAGCCAAGAGCCACAGGTGGGACCGGATCTGGATCCAAAGCCACCAGTCCTTAATTAAATCCTAATGAGAGGCGCTGGAGTCATTAGTGCCCATCCATCCCCTCCAGCCAGACACGGGGACCAGCAGGAAGGACCAGCGAGGCAAAACTGAGTCCAACATTAACTCCTTAAAGCCCCCAGTCTGTGCAAGGCATTTTGGACCGTGCCCTGGTTCTATTCCTCACCTGGAGGATGCATTTCCACGAGGACACCTGGGTCACAGCCGGCTGCTCCATGGAGCTGACGGGTGCTTGGGGCAGGTTTGGCCTCTTGAGCCAAACCTGCCTAATGTGTTTTTAAGCAATACAAGAGGTTTTACTGCATTTCTGGCTTTGTTTCAGTGCTCAGCTGGTGGAGCAGGGTCACACTCTGCTCCACGTTACACCACCACTGAAGTCCTGCTGGAGAGGATGAGGTGAGGTTGCCTCCAGGGGCTCAGCCCCTCATTCCAAACTGGAGTGTTAGGAACCAGCCCAAGTCTTTGAGCTGGAGATTTAATGTGCAATGTGAAATGTTTGTTGTAATTAATTATGATAACTCTGAAAACTCTTCACATAAATAGACAGGCCCTTTTCTTCCTAATTTCATTCAATTTAGCTGTCGTTCCATAAATTTCACAGTCAGTTTTGCAAAAAGCTGCAGTTTCCAGTAGAGGGTTTTTTTATTCTTGTTATTTATTTATTTAATTAGTAATCACTTTTTTTTTTTAATCAGTGAACTAACTTGATTCTTAGGGTAAAAAGCAAATCAGATGATGAAAGCTGATCCAGAAACCAGGGGAGAATACGTAAATACAGGGGCTCATGCAGGAGTTCTGCCTTTATTAGGCAGTGGGAGAGGATGTTGTTTCACCCCAAAATCCACCCCAGCATCTGAAACCACAACTGAGAGCAGGATCTGGCCTCTCTGCTCAAGGCTGACCACTCCTGGTACATTGCAGATGTTGTGCTTTCAAGCTGCCCCATCTGAAATGGAGATATTTTTCCTCTTTAAGAACCAAGGCATGAAATAAATAAAACTCCATGACCTTCTACTTTTTCACCCAGTAAGTACTGCCCCCCCTTCCCTTTCTAACGGGTTATTAACCAGCCCCGAGCTGGGATGGAGCCACGACGTTCCCCTCACTGTCCTCATGCCTCGTTGCTTGTAATAAATCACCGGCAGCCACAGGAAAGTGGGGGTTAACAACGCGTGACTCCGTCCTCCATCTCCCTGTCCGAAGGTCTGGGGAGTGAGGAATGGTCACTGCTTGCCTGGGAAAAGAAGACTAAAATGGGAAACCAAGGGAAGTCAGGGAGGTGGGTGGCTGGGGCAGGGGGCATCCCGCGAATCCCCAGAAATGCAAATGTTTGAGATGCTCAAACGCTGTTGTCTCATTGATGCTCTTTGCTGGCCCTTTTGGCAAGATGGTCTCACACGTAGGGGAAAAGCAGAGATTGAACAAATATCTCAGTGACAGAGTTACCTGGAAAAGAGGCTAAAACAACAAAAGACAATTATAGAAGAAAAACAGAGACATGATTTTCCTAATGTAATTTCAGTCGCTCAGAACAGTCCTGGCCTGATAAGCAAATCTTTTACTTTATTTCAAGCAGCCTTTAGCCACAGAGATCAGATATCTGTTTCTGCTGCTTTTATTATCAAAAGAAATCCGTATTAGTTCAGTTTTTGCTTGGAATTCAAGAAGAAAATGTTTCCTTCCTGACAATTTTATGTATTTATCCCTTTGGCTAAAGCCTTTGATTCTCCAAAGCGCAATTAGCAAGTGGCGGGTGTGCAGTTTGACTTCTAACCGGAGAAACTCCCAGTGCAAATGGAAAGCAGGGCTTTAATGAAACGCAACATTTCCTCTCACCGTCTCTCTGTAATTTATTCCGACCCACAGACACCTGAGCCGGTGGCAGGCGTGCACATGCAGAAGTGTACAATAATGACAGTGTCCTTGTCAGCCACAGCCCTCCGAGCACCACATAAACCAAAGGCAAATAGTGCAGAGCACAGAGTCATGAAATTGCGGTCCAGTGTAAGGAGATATTTTTTGAACACTTCCAGCGATGGGGCAGCCACAGCTTCTCTGGGCACCCCGTGCCAGGGCCTCATCGCCCTCACAGGGAACAATTCCTTCCCAATATCCCATCTATCCCTGCCCTCTGGCAGTGGGAAGCCATTCCCCCTTGTCCTGTCCCTCCAGGCCCTTGTACAAAGTCCTTCTCCAGCTCTCTTGGAGCCCCTTTAGGCACTGGAAGGGACTTCCCAGAGCCTTCCCTTCTCCAGGCTGAACAATCTCAACTGTCTCAGTCATTCTTCATGGGAGAGATGTTCCATCCTTCTAATCATCTTTGTGGCCCTACCCCAGTTATTCACCTGAAAGACAAATCCACCAATCCCACCAGGGGGTGGTGTGGGCCAGACTCTCCTCCCAAGCCAGCAGCAGTCGGGGGGACCCCATGGAGTCACTGCAGGTAGGACCCGCGCCGTGTCTGCCCCGGGATCCGTCCCTCGCTTCTGCCTATGGGACCGCAGCAGGCAGTGGGGCAGAAACTGCAGCTGTAATTCACTGTGAGCAGCCCTCTCTCCCCCAGGATACTTCAGCTGTGTTCGGGGGGATGTGCTCGATCTGGCCCTTTGCCTCCTGGAAGGGGGAATTTGGTGGGGTGAGATCTCCCTGCACCTCCACAGAGCCTGACTCCATCGGGGCTGGCACACGAGGAGAAAATCCTCGCAAGTGCTGTGAAGAGCTCCCTGCTGCGATGACAACACAGCGTTACCCTCTGGGAGGACGAGAGACCTTTGATTTAGTGAGAGACGTGTGAGACAGGAGCTGACTCAGGCAGGGAGGTGCCTTTCGGGTGGCGGACGGCGGAGCGGAGCAGCATTCTCCAGGCCCGTCACCCCCAGGTACCACTCTGAAACATCTCTAATAACCCCCAGCTCCCCAATTCCCAGTGCAAGGGAGGAATTAGGATGGATGAGGTCAGCCAGGATGATTGAACTCTCTCTCCTGGCCTTAAACCCAGGAATTTATTGAACAATATCAGCACAGTTGATGCCTGTAACTCCAGTGGGGTCTCCCTGCGGGTGATGTCCTCGAGTTGTTCCCTGTCAATGCTGTCAGCTTTATTTGTGGCATCTACAAATTGTCTGGGGCCTCTCGTGACAGCTCAGACCTTTTACCTGGGCAGGGGAGATCTGTGTGCGGGGTTTGTTTGGGCTTTTCTCCAGGAAAGTTCCCTTCACCATCGGAAGGTGGGAGCTCTCCGCAGCCGCGTCCTCAAACCTCCGGCAAGCGAGATGGAAAAGGTGGCTCAGTGCAGCTGCAGGAGAAAATGCAAACCCACCCTCAGCAGCACACACTGTGCCCCTGTCCTTCCTCCCCACCACCAGCCCTCTCTTTGGCCTCTCTCAGACCTTCCCCAGGGCTGTTTCATCCCTCCCCAGCTCAGCACCTGCGTTAGGGCACAGCGTGGAGAGCACGGAGGAGCCTCCTGCGATCGGGGCTGGGCGCTCGCTGGGGCGGCCGGGCCGGCACAGCTCAGCACCCGGGCACAGCTCAGCCGTGACCAGACACCCCTCTCTTGCTACAAACCCACCTTTTCTTACCCTTAACCTCCACCCCGCCGCCTGCAGAGGCAGCCGGGAAGGTGATTCCCCGGTGTCAGAGCTGCCACGGCGGTTCTGCCTTTCCATCCCTGCTTTAGTGAAACAGAGCCCGCAGCAGCGCACGGCTCAATCCCCCGTGTCTGTGCTGGGCACTCCAGGTCCCGCCTGGGTGGGACTTGGCTGCCTTGTGCTGCTTTGGGGAAGGGAAAGCTCTCCCCAGGTGTACAATAACAATGACTTTGTCGCTTTATATGAGGCCACTGTAGCTCAGGTGGGAACAAAGCAGCTGGATTGTTTGCCTCTGGGATGGGAGAGCAGAGCTTGCAGCAGCAGTGACTCAGAACAGGATTTAGGGGTCATGGGTGTATAACTTCCTCATCATGAGCTCCCAGTACAGAGCTGCAGGAGAAAGAGAAGTTGATGTGATCCTTGATTGAGCTTTAAATAAAAATAAAAAAAATAAGGAAAGGAAACAAAAGCTGAGAAGTGTTTTTGAGTCTGCACAGGGAGCAGAGGAGTATGACCGAGGGAAGCTGCCCCATTGCTGGGCCACCGCTGCTCACCACACCAGAGGGCAAAGGGGCTTCCCTGGGCATGGGAGGCTGGGGGTTCCCTAGGAGAGGTTGGAGAGCACTGGTGCAGAGGAATTGAATTCCTCTGGGTGTATTGGGCTGGAAGCGGAGCCCAGAGCCTGTCAAGCCAAATGCTGGAGAAGCCCTAATTGCTGGAAGCTGAAGGCAACCTTGGAGGAGGACACACTGCAGGGCAGTGAGGGCTGACGGAGAGCAGGGGACCAGGGATTTACTGTTGCTCGGAGCCTATCAAATGAGATTTGATATAGTTACAAACCAGAGGCTTTAATTCAGCTGCTGGAGGAGAGGAATAGCTGCGGCGTTTGCATTTGGGAGGAGCAGGAGAGAGAGTCACCGTGGCCCTTCCTGACCTTAATTCATAAATCCCTCCCGCTCCTGCCCTGGAGAAAAGGCTGTCCCGCTCTGCCCTCAAGATGTTCGTAGCACTTGGAGCTCTGCGGCAAGGCCGTGGCTATAACTTATCCTGAGCCTCCTCCGGTTGTCTGCAGGAGTCGAGGAGAAATGATTTCTCAGGTGCACATCTGGCCAGCTGTGCTCCCAGGTGCCTGGATTGTGGCAGGGTGGGAGGTGGGAAGCTGGCTGGGCAGAAGCGTCACCATGGGGGTGTAGGGACTCCTCCCCAAGACACACTCGCCTGCCAAATCTCCCTGAAGTACTTGATCTGATTAACAGACTTGAGATCGGGAAGGAATTTTCCACATGTCACTCTGGCAGGAACCACGGAGATTTTTGCCTTCCTCTGTATCACAGAGTGGAAAACATCTGGGCATATCAATTACCCGTGACTGCCGGAGACGTGAGCATCACTAACGCCTCGGGCTGCCTGAGACAGATCCCTGGGGGCCCTGCACAGCCCCTGGGCTGAC
This sequence comes from Oreocharis arfaki, assembly GCA_013398015.1. NCBI lineage: Eukaryota > Metazoa > Chordata > Aves > Passeriformes > Paramythiidae > Oreocharis > Oreocharis arfaki. The sequence continues at coordinate 314,885 of VZRR01002041.1, read as the reverse complement.
TTTGGGGTCCGCCACCCCCTCCCACACAGGGCTGGGGTGGTGAAGCTCCATCCACAGCACCTGCACAGGTTTCAGGTGCCTCACAGGACTGGAAAGTGGGGAAATAATCCTGAGGACTGACTAGCTGAGGTTAAGCCTAACTGGGATTACTGCATTCTTCCTTAAGGCTGTGGTTTGGCTTAATGGATCCTGAGTGCACTAATTGGCTTTAATTTTGCTGGGCAGCCTCACCTTGAACCCCACCTGCTCACCCACAAGCACTATCAAAGCCCAGCACAGTCTGTGTTTGGAGTTTGTTCCCCTCCAGCTCTCCTTTCTTCATGGATTCCCTGTTGCCTTGATTCCAGGCTCATCTCCTGCCTCTCAGGACCCTGGAGCTTCCTCTGGAGTTAGTTGTCACCGTGCTCAGGTACCCACAATGTCTCCTGCATGTTTGTGTGCAAACAAGGCCCTGTTTGAAAACCCCTGCTGGTCACCATCGATGTATCTGATGCTAAGAGAGCTGTTGTCTGTTTCCCCAGTTTATTTCCAGCCAAAATCTGTGCTAATTTGGGATAAATTAGCCTTGATATTCCCAGTTTCCACCAGCCCCAGCCAGCACTTGCCTGCTTGGTCATGGTGCTCTTGTGTTAGTCATCTTGCAGCTCAGTGAGCACTGGCAAACACATAAAGCAAGGAATGAGCTAAAATTTCCAAATCATCACTCAGAATAAAATGTGACTTGTTGGAAAATGTCAACATGGCTGTTTTGACAGACTTTTTTCCTTCTAAGCAGATTTGTCAAAGCCAGCCCTCTGCCTCCAAACACATCGTGTTCTCTGCTTTTCCAAATGGAAGAACGGCTTCACTGCAACAACTCCCAACCCAACTTCTTCCTTATCCTGCCAAGGTCCTACCATATATTCTTGAGCTCAAACATTTGAGCTTCAGGCTAAAACTTTGACTCATTGGGAGGAACCTCTCTCTCTGCTTGAAGGATAAAAGCCAAGCGGAGTCCCTGAGGTCCCCCAGACCAAAGGAGAGGATCTGCTCGTGCAGAGTGGGGATCTCCAGCTGCTTCCCAGCCTGCAGCTTTCATCTCCTGGTTATTCCCTCCCCTGCCACCCGCCCCCTTCCATGCCAGCCTCCTGCTTTTAATTACGTTGTAGAAAAGTCTCACAACTCAGCGATTCAAGGTGGCATTTGAGAGAAATGATTCCCTTTAGCATAGCTGACAGCTAATTTGTGTAAAGTTTAATTACAGCTAGCATTAATTAACTGGCAGTGTGTTGCGATACTAAAGCACGACCATCTGTTCTTTAAACTGCCTCCCCCAAATTTCAGCCCTAATAATTTTGGTGCCGAGGAGGTTGCTCCGGTGGACCTGGTGTAACCACAGCTGCTGTGGGAGGGTGGCACCCACCGATGGTGATGGATCACTGAGTGAATCACAGCTTCCAGCCCTGTTGCTATGTAGGGATCAGCTTTGGAGGATGTGCTTTTGGACCTGTATCGTGCATTTAAGTGGAGGATCAACTCTTACCTCACATCAGAGGGAGGTTGGTCATTTGGGCTGGTCCAGCAGCACGTGCCAGTGCCTTGTGTGGGAGCGTTTTGTTTCTGCTGTGTGGAGGAATGTGTGAGATCTGGGGGTTGGGAGAAAGGCTCCAAAGTTTGCTGCCCTGCTGTGGGACGGGGTTGTGCCAGTGCTGCTGGGGGTGCACCAACTCCATCCCTTCTGGAAAAGCAAAGCTGGTAACATCTCCAGCCTGAAAAGAGAACCTGAGTGTGTTCATACTCGTGCCCAGTCCCCGTGTTCCACAAGGTCGGTTTGCAGTTGTTCCTGGTTTCAATCTCTTCATCCCCTGAGCAGACACGAATGGCCTTAGTCTGTCGCCAGCAAAAAACAAGCACCGGGAGCTCATTTTGGCTCCTTTTTGCCAGAGGCTGCTGTATGGGGGTGGATTTACTGCTGGGAGGTGAGTGGCACTGGGTGCACACAGGTTGCAGTGGGCTCCAGCAAATCAGCCCAGCTCATCCTTCAAACAGCTCAGGACCCCATGGGTGAAACTGGGATGGGGCAAAACTCTGCAACCAAACACCCCAGAGCTCTGCCCTCAGTAAATCCTGTCTAACCCCAGCGCAGCTGCTTTGATCTCCTCATCTCATCATGTAAATCTAACTGAAAACAAACACATCTCCAGTGAGAGACGAGCTTGTCCGCCAGGCTCTCGGCCAAGCCTTTGGATTCCTGACTTTGAACAGGGCTCAGCAGCTGTTGGTGGGAGGAATTGCTTTGGTCAAACTGAGGCTCCCAGCTTGTGTCAGCCGCTGGTTTCAGGGTCGAACAGAGCCTTTCCTCCCAGTTCCCCAAAGGTGGAGGTAACTTAGTCCCTCACCACATCTTGGGTCCAGCTTTTTCTCTCCCGAGATCTTGAGTTGTGCTGGCTCGTGGAGTGAATGGTTTTTTGGTGCTGGGATGGAGCCTCTCTGGTGGCCTCTCACAAAGATGTCCAAAGCTGGAGAGCAGGTTTAGGCAGGGAGCTGGTGTGCTGGAGGAGGCCTGTGTACTGGGGGTAGTGGGTGGCTTGGGGTAGCACAGGAGTCTGGGATTTGGGTGGTTCAGGCTTTTGTCCCCGCTCTGACATGAGCTCCCTGTCTGAGCCTGCTCCAGTGGAACCCGTGGGAGACACTGGGGCTGAGGCTCTGCTGCCAACCCAAGTGAAATCCCAGCTTCTTCAGCTCTGCTGCTTCCACCAGTTTCCTCGGGCACAGTGTGCTGCCGATGACAGGAGACATGTGCTGTGTGACACGCTCGCAGACGTGGACAGACGTGGTTGCCACCCACACCGTAACCAAACACAGAGAGGGCTGAGTTAACCCTGGAGGGGGAAAGGCTGAAACCTGGACTCTGCTGATGTTGGTGTGAATCCTCTGTGGACTCCCAGGTGGGAGTGAGGGTGAAATCCCACCTCCCAGAAGCTGTCTGCAGTTCTACTTCCACCTTCTTGTCACAGGAGCTGAAGTCGTGGTTGCGTCCAGTCAGGTCAGCCCAGGATGGGCAGTTCTGTGCCTGGCTGCTGCCAGCTCCCTGCCTGCTGTGGATGCAGCAGAAAATATTACTTAACATCCCATGACAGTCATTACCCTAATCCATTTCACCGTACAAGAGCACTGGAGATTCCTGCAGCTCAGCTGATGGGAGACAACTCAGAGCTCTGCTTTTTGTACTGCTTTCCCCCCAGAATCTCTGTTTTGCCAGGCCTGCTGCAACCAGACCCCTGTAGTGCGCAGCTGTGTTAGCTGAGCTGTTCTGAGAGGGTGCCTGCTGCCAGCATCCCATGGGCATCCCTGGCTTGCCAGTCTGGAATATGTTCCCTGTGAGCAGTAGGATTACACAGACTCGTTGGGATGACGTGCCTGGATGCAGGGCTGGGGAAGCTGCAGCAAGTACAGCACAGGGGGATGCCCTGGGGTGAAGGGGACGGTGCGTCCCCAGCTTTGCTCCCGAGGATTCGCCTGCTTGGAGGGGTCAGAACTGGGTTGTAGTGGGGGAAATCTCCCTCCCAGTGAAGTGATGGGGTTGTGGGCAGCCCTCTGGCAAGCAAGAGTGTTAATTGAATGTTTGCTGGTGTTTAAGGTGTCTTTATGCAAAACAGGCTGGCAGAGGTTATGGTGCTACATGGAGAGCATCTTGTCAGTGCTGGAGAGGGAGGCAGAGCCTGGAAGGGTGAGGGACAAGCTCTGAGTGGGGACTCGTGGGACTCAGGAGAGGATAGTGGGGGGTCAGTAGATTGGCAGCTTTCCACACTGAGGAGAAAATCAACACATCTGGCTAAAAGACATCCAAAACTCAAACGTTTTGGAGCCATTCATCCTGACCATGCCATCCTGTCTGGAGCCTTGGGCTGCCTCTGCATCTGCTCACCTCCCGGTGAAAAGGGGAGGGATAAATCCTTCCTGGAGGCAGGTGGGCAGTGGTTCTCACCTGGGCTGTTCGCAATTAGTCTAATAAAGCGGTTTGTGTGATATTGTTGCCCTCTATTGGGCCCAGCCTGAACCGCTGGGACGGGTGCTGATGCGCCCACGTTGGGTGGGGAAGGGTCTGGGGCTGTTCCCAGCTTTGGGATGGAAGCAATGCTTCCCCAGTTAATTGTGCTGGAGCTCCTTGAAGAGGGAGTTCCTGCCCGGAGCTCCCGTGAGCAAAGAGCCAGAGCTAATGCCAGATGGAGGTAATGAGCCTTGCTGTGGACTTCAGTGGAGTTTGGATCAGACCATTTGCAGTCTCTGGGGATGAGTCGGTTCTGCGTCGTCCTAGTGATGGGCTGGAAACGTGCCCAAGTTATTTTCAGAGAGGTTTGTAACTCCAAGGGACTTGTCTGAGCTCCCCTCTGCTGCCCTTTGCACAGCAGGAGAGGTGCCTTGGGGTGGCAATGCCTCATCTGTGCTGCTCGTTTGGGCACCCTACATTTGCTGGTGGGGGCTGCAGCAAGGCCAGGAGTCCTGTCCAGGCTTCCCAGGCTGTACAGACTCACCAGCATCACTGCAGGGACTCGGACGGGAGGTGTGAAGGCACACTCTCAATTCTTCCCTGAGCTATGCAGGGCCTGGCTCTTGCTGCAGGTGCTGGTAGTGAGTGTGTGGAGGAAATCTGGCTTTAACCTGGGCATGGTGGAGTTGCTTCCAAGGGCCCAGGGGAGGCTCAGGCTGGATGTCACCTGCAGGCTGCAACACGGATGGGGGTGTTCAGCAGAGCAGCTTCTCCATCGCTTTGCTCTGGCTCCCAGATGCTGCAGAGGCCCTGGGCTGGCTGAGGCTTGGGCTTGGGGGGGGGACTCTCTCATCTCAGTGAGGTGTGCGTGGGCTGGCCCCACAGGAATGCCAGCACAATGGAGAGAAAACCTTTTAGCAGATTGATTCAATATTGGTTTTGAACTCGTTCCCAGTGCAGAGAAGCAGAGGCTCACTTGTCAATGACAGGGTCCACACGTGGAGCACAGCAGGGCTACACAGCCCCCAGGTGGGATGTGCGAGGTGCAAGCGGGGCCAAGCAGTACCCAAAGAGGTTCCTCTCCCCTCCTCTCCCCCCCTTCCTTTGCTGGCTGTTCATGCTCTGTCACTGTCACACTAGTGGGATGCTGAAGGGTTACAGCACAATTTGGCAGTGCTGCTCTGGTACAGGACTGCCCTGTGGACCTGGGGAAACTGCTACCCAAGAGCAAAGGCACCAAAATAAACAACATCTCCATGAAAATTAAATATCCGGAATGAGAAATGGCTTGCTTCTCTTTCTTTCTTTTAAGTGAGAACAAGTAGGTAGAGCTGGAATAGCTGGGAGTGTTATAAATGATGACATGCCTTTGAACTAGCAGCTGGGTGAATGTCTCATCCCACGCTGTCTATGCTCGTGCTCCCCTGTCATCTGCTCGCGAGGACTAATAGAGATAAAACAATCCTAGGATGGATTTCCAGGCGGAACGGTTCTGCCAGGTGTCTCCTCATGCTGTAGGAAGGGCCTTTAAAAAGAAAAGAGAGGCAATGGTGCCAAAATCTCTCTGGTGAAGTTGAGGGAGTTACAACTGGGTAAATCCGAGGCCTTGGGAGGGAGGAAATGGGTGGCTTGACCTTGTGCTGCAAAGGGACACGCTGCCATCAAAGCCTCACAAATCCTGGCCCTGAGAGGCATGGAAAATGTGTACCTGGTGTCAGAGGACAAGCTCAGGTGCTGATGGATGGCTTTGTCCTCCTGCCATCCCAGCCAGCTGGAAGGACCGGCTCTGGCTGCAGAGACACTTTGCTTTGCACTTTGCAAAGGCCTCTTTAAAGGCCTGAACAAATATTTCTACAGTGTTGTTCCTTGAGCACCATGTCACTGCTCTAATTCCATGGAATCTGTTCCGTGGAGCACTTATTCCTGCAGTGGGAATCCCAGCTGTGGGGACAGGCACTGGACCCCACCGGGTCTGTCTGGTTCTGCCTTTGCACCACTGGCTTGAGGCCAAGCCCTTCCAGGACTCTGCCCTAAATAATCCACACCAGGAAGGATTTGAGGGAGGTTCAGCAGAACAGCTGAGCTGGAAACCTCTGACCAGAGGCCTCATGGGGTGTCAGCAGCATCGGGCAGTGCTGGTTAGACCAGAGCTTTCCTGGAAAGGTCGGGTCAAGATGAAGATTTAATATATTTATGTCATTGGCCAAAGCAAATGCCTCTCTCAAATACTAATTAAATGTGTGTCACTCAGCCAGGGCTATTGCTGGAGTTATTTTTCTTGCTCCAGTGACGAATATGGCCAATTAAATCAACAGTATCTCTTTTCTTGCATTCATTTTCTCTCTCCATCACATGCTTGAAGGAGAGCAAAATCAAACTGACAGCTGAAAGGGTTTTCAAATCCAATGGGCAAAATGCTTGTAGCCTCTTCCTTTGGACTGCAGGGGTCTGCTGAGGCTCCCCCTTCCTTCTCTGAATCAAAATCTCCGTCTTAAGCCTTGTTTTATCCTATCTCCAGTCTTCCTGTTTGATTTCTACCTGCTGACCTTCCATGTGGCTCCCTGCTGGCCTGTGCTGTGTCTCCTTACAGGAACTGCAATAGGTGATCTGAGAGATCCGGCCCCTGTAATCACTCCTCTGTCACTGGTTCTGATGGGGCTTCCTACAGCCCCAAACTTGAAATTTAACAAGGCTGAGCCCTTAGGCATTATCTTTGCTATGTGCCCAAAGAGGGCGAATGATTTTCCTCAGAAAAAATTGAGGGGGTAGAATGGGAAAGATGCTGAGGTCTCTTCATATGAAGACATGTGCTAAAGGCACTGCTCCCGTTAGACCAGTGCTGCTACACCAGCTCTGTGCTGCTCAGGGTGGTCTGGGTTGATGCACAGCTCCTCTCCTTATCTGGGTAAATGTGCTGATGAATGAGGCCAGAGCTACACATCAAAATCAATCAGGATTCCAGTTAATTAGAGCAGTCAGGACCAGGTCAGTTTTCCCCCCTCTTTCCTCCAGCCTTGTGGCAGAGGGGCACAGAGGTCAGAAGAAAAAATCTGCTCAGATCTCCATCCTTGAACTACTCCAGTAGTTTACACTTAGTCAATAAACAAGAGTAATAAGGAGATGCTTCGTGGAATGGGTAAATAGGGAGTCTTGGATGTGCCCCTGTCTCCAAGCACCTCAGTTCCCTGCCTATAAAGTGGTGAATTCCCCTGTTTTGCTGTCCCTGGATTTTTCTCGGTTCCTTCCACCAGACTCTTGAGCTTCTCCACAGAACCTGATTCATTCACAGCCCCTGATTTCTGGGAGAGAAAAAGTCACTTGAGTCAGTAAAAGACAAAATTTAATTTATTTTTTCTTTCTTTAGGATCACTGTCACATGCTGGTCTTGGCTTTTCAGGCAGGAGATGCCTCTGTGGAGGATACTTCCCAACACCTCTGATGCCAGGCCAGCTATACCTACATTCCCTCCTTCCCAGAGCTACTGAGGCTTGTGGGATCTGGCACAGGGAAGACCTTTTACTTCATTGATAGATCATTTCTTAAATTTTTGGAGTAGTGTCTCTGCTCTGATTTCAAGAAAGAAGTGGAGAGATTCGTAGAGAAAGAATGGTTTTGGGTCAGGGAAGGAGTCTTGTACCTGCTCACGCCTCATCTCTTTAAGGGAGGTGTGGAATCAATCTTTGTGATTAAGTGGGAGAGCAGGTAGCTTGAAGCCTCTGGGACTTTGCAGTCTGCTCAGGTCTTGGTGCAGAGGCAATAGGAAGAGCTGGGTCTTTATTTTCCGAGAACATTTGAAAGGGAAAAGTACCAAAGAGCAGAATTGTTCTGGTGCAAAACCAGAGAAGGAGCGAGAGTGTGATCTCTGCTGATAACAAGAAAGGAATAGGAGCGATGCAGCAGAGCTGTGTCTTGCTCCCGATTGCCTCAGCACGGGAACATCGTGTGTCTCCGTTGGGATGAGGTGTTGGTGCTCCCAGTCCGGGCCTGGCCGCGGGCTGCTCAGCCCCAGCACTGCAGCACAGGCTGTGTGCGAGCCCAGGGCTGCTGTGCTACAGAGGATTGGGTGAGTCAGGCTACTTTTCTTTCAAAGCACTGATCCCATTTCCTTGTGTTCTTAAGTAGCTTCAATCCATCTTACTGCATTACAGAAACTGTGCTGATTGTTCTGCTGCAGGACCAAGAACGAGCCGTGCTCCGCGGATTACTCCGGAGAGCCGGATTCCTGGCGTGGCTGTACCAGCCTGCCTTGAGCAAAGACACCTGGGGTAACGGGGCTTGGTAAGGCCCCCACGAAGCTCTCCGTGAGCAGGAGAGAAAGGGGAGCATTGTGAGGTGTGGACAAGAGGTAAAAAGGGCTGTGGAAATGGGTTGGTGGGAGAGAAAGTGAGGTGTCAGAACTTGGGGTGGGAAAACCTGACCTGGAAAAGGAAGAGGCTGAGAAACAGATTGGGTGAAGGAAGCCTAAGAGTTATAAAGGGCCAAGTCTGTGTCCCCATAGATGTCTGAGGAAGAACAGGGAGTTGGGTGGTGAAACTGCCTGTGCCCAAAGCTCCCTGAAGCCCACTGCACAAGCCCTGAGAGTGAGATGGGGCTGGCTCTGGCAGCTCCATCCTGCTGGGAGGGGAACAGAGGCCTATTCACCGACATCTCCAAGGAAGGTCCCTCAGGAGAAATGGAGACGGTGGCTGCCTTGCAAGAAAAAAACATCCTGCAATGTGCTTGTGAGGGGGCAGGCCCAAGGAAGGAAGGTTTCCATGCATGTTGCAGCCTTTGGATAGCAGAAGTTTCTGGCCCCATGGGCAGGCATATTCTGCCCTTCATCTCCGTCTGAGATGGATTTTGGGGATCAAAGGTAAGGCTCTCTGCTGCTGTGATGCTATCCATGTCAATCGGGTTGTGCTGCAGGGAAGTTGGCTCTCTCCTTTTAATTACAGTCAATATTAAACTTGAGTGCTCAAGGTTGAAATTCCTACCTTTGGCCTGCTCAAGATCTACGGATCACTCAAATCTCACTTAAACCTTCAAAGTAGTTTTTATATGTTGTCATTAAGGCTTAGTGCTGGTTCTCTGCACGGAGGAAAATGTCTCCAGTGGATGGGCTGCACGTGGGGTAATCGGCCACTCTAATGGCTCCTGGTGATCTATAAATTAAATAAGGTGACAATTAAATACACCTTGGTGTTCTGGCAGCAGAGTCAATAGCTCCCAGTGCTGGATCACCAGCTGCTCCCCTCTGGGTCACAGTCTGGTGACTCTCCCAGCAATAAACTGAACCATGTTTGTGCAGGAAAAGCCTGCAATAAAATGTGCAAGAAACTGCAAAGAACCTCCTGATAAATGAGGTCTGTAAGTCATCCTTTGAGGCCATGCTGGAACCTGGTTATTGCTTAATAGAGTAGGTGCAGTGGAGCTTGGTTTATGGGGTATGAACTTCCTGAAAAGAGGGAAGGGCTCCTGGCAGCTCCGTTAAGCACAATGTTGGGGTGTTCCCGCAAGGCTGAACTACCAGAGGAGGTTCCACGTGGGTTGTCCTGGTGCTTCCATCAGTGCTCTGATCAAAAACGTACGTCTGGAGCAGCCTTGGCCCTTTCCACACTCGGGCTTTGATGGGTTCATTAGGGCTTTGGCTGCTCTGAGCTGGCTGGACCCATGAGACTGCATTCACCTTCCCCATCACTCCCAGTTAATCTTCTGCACAGTGCTTATATGGAATATTTCAAGTTATCCTTTTTTTGGCATAAATTTGGAGCTCTGCATATACCATTTCCCTTCTGCTTGAGCTCTGGGACATAGAAAAACCAGGGCTCCTTTCCCAGTATCTGCTGTCTTCTCATCTCTTGCTTTTCTGTGTGATTTGGTGACAATTAACTCACTGCCATTGCATCATTTCTGCAGAAGCCATGAATCCTTCTGGAAGATTTGCCTGTGTCACTTCCCAGCATGGCCTTTTCCAGACCTCATCTGTTCCTGAACCTCCCTTAACTTCCCTCAACTTCTCTCCTGGTTCCCACGCAAACTGCAGCGCTGCTGAACTGCGACAGACCCATCCCTGAGGTGCTGCAGGGTATCTAGGATGTAGGATATAGAGCTCCATCACTGCTCTCACATCAACAGCCCTGCCTCAGCAGGACCAGAGCCCTTGTTCCCCTTTTCTCCTCTCATGTATTGTCTGCTGTGGTTTATTTTAAATGCCGGGATAGTGCTGCCTCCGGAGAAGTCAATAATCCTCATCCAGCTGCGAGGGCTGCGTCCCACCCTGGCAATAAGCTGTGCTGGGAGTGCCATTAGTGCTGATGGGGGGCTGTGGGTCTGACAGCTGTAGGGCTGCAGGTCAGGCTCACTGTGGCACACATTTCAGATTTCAGCACAGTAGGCTTTGATAATATTAAATGCAGCAAAGAGTTTCTCTCTTACCCAGATTCTGTTCCCTTTTTTGTTGCTCCTTTTTAAAATAAGGCACTGCAGTGTTGCGTTGTAAGACGGATCTATTTTTCTACTGACCCATTTCAGTAAAAATTCAGCCCATCTAGAGCATATGCTGCTTGTGAAGATGGAAAGAAATGCACAGATATTAAGGACACTGAGATCAACTCATCTCACCTCATGCATGACAGCCTGGAGAATTTCCCCCAGGACTCTCCTCTTGAGCCCAGCACTCTGCAGCTGGATGACACTGTGGCTTTTTGTGTTATTATCAAGAACCATCTCAAAATGTGGCTCAGGGGTCTTGTTCAATCACTTCTCCTTCATTGGTGGGATGTGAGACACTTGCAGTGGGAGGCAGCTTTGGCCTCTCATGCCACCAGCACACAGAACACACTGGCTTTTCAGTCTCTTCCCTGTGTCTGCAGCATCTCTGCTTTCTTAGACCTTGGGTAGGGAGAATGAGGGCAGTGAGGGAGTGCTGAGATGGCTGGGAGTGCGACCAGCATCTTTCCTTGCGTTCCTTCCCTTTGAGAGCTTGGTCTCGCCTGTCTCAGTGGGGCCACAGGCACAGGGGAGATTCCAGGTCAGCTCCAGAGGCTCAGCAGTGGATGAAGGTGATGCTTGTGCAGCTTAGCTAAGCCAGTCCTGCCGCCTCCTAAGCTGCTGACAGCAGAGTTACCTCCAGAAGGCAATTAGAAGCACTAAATGAGCTTCCTGCCAGTAATCACCATCCAAAGGACCTGTCTGCTTCCTCGGAAGGAGATAACAGCCTCTGCCTTCTCAGGTGCTTCGAGAGGCCTTGTGCAGCAATGGAAGTGATTCATGGCTCCCACGAGGCTGCACACCCTGCAGAAGAAGGCAGTTTTCTTGTGAACTGGCTTGAAAATAATTTTTCCCCATTTGTTCCACAAATGAAATGAAACAGCTCAGTCTGAGGACTTGCAGAAAGACTTGTTTCCATCAAGCCCTTGGAAATGCTGTCATGTTTCATTCTAGGAGAAATTGGTTTGAAACTTCTCCACTGCCAAAAAAAAATATATCTGAAACTACATTTTCTTCTCTTCCTCCCACCTGAAGCTGTCTAGATTGCCTTGGGCCAGAAGTGATGGATTCAGGTCCACTTTGTCAAGGACCAGTGCATGTATCCATGTATCTTTTCCAAGCCCAAATAACCCAGGTGCTGTTATTTTCAGAAGTCACAAAGGTTTCTGTGTTGCAGAGATCTTGCTTCTCAGTTTTGCAGCATGATATTTTCAGACTATATTTTTCTGAACTCCTGGCCTTTTGAGTACTAATGTAACCACTAAAAAAGAAAGTAATCCAGGGCAAGAATCTTACTTGATGGCCATAACTGTGTCATCTTGTTGCGTGGTCCAAAAGAGTGATTTGAAGACAGCCCACTCCTTGGATACTGCCCAGGAGAAATAGGGTGGTTTATGTTCTGAGAAGAGCCTTTGATTTGGGAGTTCAGCCTTGGTACAGCTGTGCAGGTTTGATGTCTTGGTCAAAGTATGTTAGAGCTGCTCATTTTCTTAATTTTTGGCATTTACTAAAGACGGTTTATGCCCTTCTTTTATATGAGATTAAATGCTAATAGTGGTTTTGTGAGTGTTTCCAGCTCTGTATCCCCATGTGCAGTTTGGGACTTGGCTGCCTGCCCCATCCCCAGTGGGTGTTGGAGCCACACGAGCCAGCCCAGGGAGCCAGCGCCTCTTGCAGCTCGTGCTCTCGCTTCAAGCAGGACTGGAAATGCATCCAGAGCCTGCCCAAACAAGACTCCTGTACCTGCTGTGTCTAGAGAAAAGATGAAGATCTGTTTGCATCATGTTAGTACATAAATCCAGCTCCCCTTAAGGTGCTTAGGCATATTTGGATAACGACTTGGAACAACCCGGGTAGCAGGAGGTTCCGTGTACCTGTCACGGCAGCCTCTGTGAGCGGGGAGATTGCCAGCCAGCAGGCAAAGGCAGCCAATTACGCCATGCTCAGAAGCATTTCATTCTTTTTTCCATCTCCCCAGCTTCACAAAGCGAATCCTGCTGTAGAGACCTCTGCCTCCCGCTGGCATCACCTCCTGTCTGAGGAGATAGTGTGTAAAGTGCCCTCAGTATTGGCAGCACGGTTTTTCTGCCACTGCAGTTAAAAGCTAGGCCATCCTTTGCAGGGGACTGAACTGAGCTACCCTGCTGCTCAGGGACAACCTGTGGCAGTCCCTCTGTGTGCTGGGGGCTTGTGGGCTCTGTTCTTGCTGGGAGAGGGAGGAATTGCAGGGAATTGCTTCACATTTTGCCCCATATTTTTTGTCCTTCTCTACTCATCAGGCTGGGAAATGATTCCTGCTGGCTGCAGCACCTCACAGGTCTCAGGGATTTTGGGGGACTGCCCTTAGGTAACACTAAAAAGCAAGAGGCAGTTTGTTTGTGTGTGTGCCTGTATGTCCGTACATGTGTATTTTGGGAGGGAATTGAGGAAGCATTCTAGCAGATGTAAACCAGCTCCCATATCAAATGTTTTCAATCTCTGATTCCTTCCTCCTTTTTTTTGCCCCCC
>VZRR01002041.1:175311-301929 GCA_013398015.1 Oreocharis arfaki | reverse complement strand
GTTCCTTTCTCCTTTTTTGTCCCCCCCCCCCCCCCCCCCCAACCCAGTTGCTTAGGCTCAAGGAGTTTTTGATATGTCCAGCTGAGATTTCATGCTGTTTTTCATTGTGGGGACCAGGGGAGGGGAGACAAAACTGCAGTGTTAATTACTTCCCAATAAAAGCCAGCCTGGAGCAAGGACCGAAGGAAGCACAGCAAAGATTTCCTTCGGTTTAATGATGATATATCTCTGTCACTGCTCAAAAGGTGCTATCCTCCAGTAAATCAAACCCTTCCCCTGTGCTTGGATATGTTGAAGAGGAAGATGATGCCTCTTCATGCCCTTTTCTCCAGGCATCTCCTTCATGGTTCCTCCTCATTTGCATCCTCACCTTACCCAGAGGTGTTCACCAGAAACAGAAAGGATGTGTCTTCCTCCAGGGCTGGATGTGGGGCCAAGTGTCACTGCAGACACTGGGAAGCATGGGAACAAAGCAGGGTCCTCCATGGATCCCTTTCTTGTGTCCTGCCATGCAGATCACACGGTCCTGTATTTGTCTCCCTGCTCACGCATGTGCAGCTTGGTCTTGCAAGCCCCTCTTGTACCAGCCAACTATCATTGGGATCATGGCAATAATGATGTAGGATATGTCCCTGAAATCCCATGTTATGAAAGTTTCCTGCAGCATTGCCTGGACAAGAACTCACATGGGGTTTGGGGGCTAGACGTCTGATGTACGTCCCTCTCTCACATTTCCAGGTCCTTCACAAGCTGGAGCTGAACATTCATGCTGAGAGCAGTTGGGTGGCTCTGAATCCAGATTTCCAGGCTTCTCCCAAAGGAAAAGCATAAGAGATAGTCGTAGAGACACTGTCCCACCTGGGTATTACCACCATGCCAGGACTTGGAGCCACAGCAGGATGGGAGTCAGAACCTGTTTCTGCCCTAGAGGCAGGTTTGGAGGTTCCCAGGACAGAATAAACTTGTCCCTTTTGTTGTCTCTCACTGCTAAGCAACACTTCTCATGTCTGCAGGCCTGTGGCATCACCCAGTGACTGTCCCAAGGCTAGGTCATGGAACATTAACAGCCAACCTGCCCAAACTTCTTCTCCCCTTCCTTTTTGGTCTGCTCCATGCACGCAGCTTCTCATTTCATCTCCCTCTGGCTTCCATCATCTGAAATAAGCCACTTGGTAACTGTCACTCAAAATGGCAGGAGCTGAAAGTCTCTTTTTGCCTGTGTGGCCTCACTCTGCCATTACCCAAACTTCTGAGAGAGCAGATCCAGCTCCAAGGCCCCTGAGAGAGCAGCTCAACTGGCTGGAGGGGAGGAGTGTTGGGACTTGCTGAGCTAAGCTTCTGGATTCCTGGATCACCACAGCAAGCGTGGGTGGTAGGTGATCTTGGGAGGGACTCCAGCTTTTATATTGGAGCTTTTCACCTTATTTTGAAACTTCAGCTGCTTGGAAATCAAATGGCTAAAAAGACATCCCCTTCTATCTATAAAAACTGACTAAAATGGTGAAGAAAGCTGAAAAAGGAGGGGAAAGCATAAGGCACAAGTGTTGTCCCTCCCTCACAGAGTGTTTGACAGCAGAAGCTCCCATCTTTCAGGCAATTCCCAACTCAGATGGTGACTGCTCAGTGCCCAGAGGAATGCCAGTCTGATGGGAATGCAGTAGCTCTACTGCTTGTCAGAACAAACCAGGATTGAATATGCAATGAACCCAGGTTGGTTCAGAACCACAAATCCCTAAAAACCTGTACCTTCTAACAAACAGCCCTTTTTGTTTAATGATCCAAGTGAGACTAAACCTGTGGTTTCCAGTGTGTTGGACCTGTAGTTAAAAAAATCACTTGTGTACCAGGCAACTGATTTGTTACTGGCCCCCTTGGGCTCTGCTTGAGACAGATTTCACTGGGAAAAGAGCTACAGAAAATGTCAGCAGACAGTGTGTGTGTGTGCCAGAGACTCCCAGCAGCTGTGATTTCAAATCGATTTTATTTTCCCCTTATCTAAAGAGTTTTACACTTGCAGGGAGACATTTTGATGTATTGGGAAACAAAACAAGGAAAAGTTTTGTGGTGTGGGGAGAAGGCAAAGGCTTTCCAGTAGAATGAGAGATAAAGAAGACTGTGGGGGTACACTGGGAGACCTTTTTGAAGGTGCATTTCTGCGTTGCTCTTGTGCTTCTTGGGATGGCATCCGCCCCTCTACGGTGTTCTCTACAATCCTTGCCTCTTTACTTGCACTCAGTGCTCCATTTCTGCCTCAGATCAAAGCTTTCTGTACTGTCAGTGACCTGTGTGAGGGACAGGTCTGTCTTTGGGGCTGGACAAGGAGCTGTGTGTCTGTGTGAGCTGTGGCAGATGTGGGATCAAGGAACCTGTTATCCCCTGGCTGCTCCAGCACCACCTCTCGTATCCTGCACCTGGCAAGGCAGCAGGGAGCAGCCATCCTGGATTGCTTATGAAACTCTCAGATGGAAGGAGAAATCCAGTGTGTGCAGTCTCCAGCCTGGATCTCAGGACCACAGATCGGTGTGGACAAAAGGACAAATCCTCTCCAAGAGACTGGAGGGCAAGGAAGAGGGGAATGGGGTACAGAGAAGGCTCCAGGAAAGAGGAAAAGCTGGAGTCTGGATGGACAGCAGGGCACCCATCTCCTAGTCACAGGCACAGTGAGATGGGAAATCATAGCCCTCAGCCTCCTCTGAAATCCCTGAATGCTCTTGCAGAAGGAAGGAGAGGAGAGCTGAAGACTTTGGCCAAGACAGTCTTCACTCAAAGGGTCCAAGTGGTGGCCTGTTTGCTCTCGTTTGCACCACTGCTGTCTCCTCCATCCCGGGGCCACGGGGCTTTGGCTCCTGCTGGCTGAGCTTGAGCCAAGGATCCCACCATGGAGTGGGGCTGTGCCAGGCTGTCTCCAGCCCCGTGCTGCATCCATTATTGTCAGGACCTACTTTTCTCCTCATCCTGCCCTGTTATAATCATGTGTCAAATGCACTGCAGATGCTCCTGGACGTATTTTTGACCCATTTTCTCTGGAGTCCCTGCAATCTACTTTGTCGGAATAATTGCAATTTATTTAAATGTCAACAAGCCACACGTGGGAGACAGCAGTTGTGTGCAAGAGCAGAGCAATTACAGGGAAAGGGTCCCATTTCACCACTTGAACAAAGATCCGAGCCAGGAGAAAGGAAAAGATCATTTGCCTCTGTTAATCACTTACCCCACCACTCCCAAAGTCCCCATGCACCTTTGTGCCTCTTCTTTGGGGCCATCACTTAGTGCAGGAGCTGGGGTATAAAACCAGCTCTTCCTTTGGCTTGTTCTCCACAAAAGCATCTGCTCAATCCAGAGGAATTTAGTGGTGATTTAGACCCACGTAACTGCTCACAGAATCTGATTCTGGTCCTGCACAAACAGCTGAAACTGAAACAGAGATGCAGAGGAGCCTGACCTGTGTGGACATCATTACAGCTCCAACAAAACACCACTACAGGCCCCAGACCCAGCAGTGATTTAACTTGAGGGATAAGTGTAGATGGCTTTTTCCCCTCTGAGGGCTTTGCAGCAGCCTGGCAGTGGGATGATGTGAGTTTGTACGTAATCAGACTTCTTGTCCTTTATCTGTACAAGGTCAGTACCGGGACACACACCAGGCTCTCCTGCCCTCGGCAGCCAAAGGCCAGGAGCAGAGAAAGCCATTGGGGGGAAATGCTTTGCTCAAGACATCTTGGCAAGTGTCCCTGGTTCTCACTCAGTGCCCTTCTTACCAGGACATGCTGCTCCTTTGGGGTCGGGCCGTAGGATGAGTGGTCCACACTCCCAGAGCTGGAATACTGGTGGTTGCTGCAGAGGAAGATCTGGGGCCATCTAGTGACCTTCCACTGAAAACTTTGGGCTTCCAGTGCTCCCAGTTGCTCTTAGAAGTTATGTGGGACACGTTTCCTCCCTGCTGCTGACTGAGCAAGTCCCCAGCTTGGCAGCGAGCCGGCTGGAAGGCAGACCTGCACCTTCTTAATGATTTTTTTTGCTAGGAGCTGATTTAGAAACTGGTGCATGTAACCACCTCCTTTCATCTAGGATGAAAGAGAAGGATAACCCATGTCTTTATAGAATAGGGAGCTGAAACAGTCAGAGCCCCCACCCAAAACGTGAGCTGGGAAGAAGAGAAATGGAGATGTTTGTGCCTCAGTGTTTGCCACCATGGGCGAGGGGTGGGCAGCAGGTTCGTGGGTGCTCTGCCGTGTGCACCATCCCCTGCACGTGTCCCGGCACTGTGTGCTCCTGGCTCTACCAGGTGCCTCTCCTGGATTTCCCAGGGGTCCAGGCAATCTCTTCTCTGTTATTAACAACTACAAGCATGATAATCTGGACCCTAATGCATACAGGAGATTACAAAGCTGTGTTTTATGGACCTGCTACAAAAGTACCCATAATCTCCTAATGCCCACAATTAAAAAAGGCAGTTGAGCAAAGCTGGGCCATTGCAAGTTAGTGCCCATCTCTGGAAATGGATTCCAGTTCCAGCTGTTGGCCTTGCAAGAGAAGACGACATCTTTATTAAATATTGGTGCTGGAAATAATATCTTTTCTAGTTTTGGCAAAACACCTTGCAAATCTTGGACATAAAGCAAAGCCATCTCTGTTTAGCTGGGTTTTTTTCTCTTTTTAACTATCTGCATGTAAAAAAATGTGTAGAGATTGGTACTTATTTCATCAACCCAGGTCTTGTGGTAAAAATGAGCTGGTAACTCTGGTAATGGATCCCTTTGGAGTAAACCTGTCTGTGCAGCTTTTGAGAGGGAAAAATTTCCTGATATCCCCCCTACTCTCCCTGTGTCCCTCATCCTGTGATGTTCACACCTCACAGGACTGGGCACCCCAATTTCCCCACGGCCATCGGCCACACTCTGGTGCCTTTTGCTCTTGGCACCTTCCCACCCAAATTTGTTTGTTGTTCCTGCAGCCCCATCCCTCTCTGGGGGTGCTTGGGCAGCTGTGTGCCTGCCCTGTGGAGCCAGTGGTGCAGCAGAGCCAGGAGCGTGGGTCCCTGGGGGAATCTGCAAAGTACAAGTTGTTATTACTCACTACAGCAGAACAATCAGCACGGGCTCTGTAATGCAGAAAGATGGATTGAAGCTGCTTAAGACCAGAGGGAAATGGAATCTCTGCTTTGCAACAAGGAGTTTAACTCCTGCAATCCCCCCTTGATGAGCAATGAGACCTGAGCAAAAGCCCAGATTTGAAAATTGCTGGATTCAGGGAGTGAGATGGGGCCATGCAGCAGGAACAAAAATCCGACCTGGATCTCAGCTTGGCAGTGCCAGTTCCATCTCGTGAAGGGACCTCTCTGCATGTGCAGCTCTTTCCTGGTAGTCGTGGAGAGGATCCTGACGTCTCACCCGGCTCAGGTGTGACCAGTGCCAGCACAGCCCTTAGGTCCCCTCTTTTTCTTCTCCCTCCTGCAGTGATCCCGCTGCTGCTGGTCCTGCAGAGTCAGGTTTCTCCACGTTTCCATCCCAGATATGGGCCCTTCCATCTGGAGAGTGAACTAAAAAGAGGACAAAGCAAAGAACTTCCAAGAGTTTCACAGTCATGATGACACCGTTTGCTTCTCATGTGCTTCTGGTGGATTTTAGGCTGTGCAATAAGAAGCTCTTGGTTATTACACGTTCCTTATTTCTTCCCACAGAAGCATGAGTCCTGCTTTCCCCCTGCTTTGCCTGAGATGAATAGCAGATCCTCTGCTGTTACATTAAGGCAGCTTTAAACAT
Source organism: Oreocharis arfaki (assembly GCA_013398015.1). NCBI lineage: Eukaryota > Metazoa > Chordata > Aves > Passeriformes > Paramythiidae > Oreocharis > Oreocharis arfaki. Next base: position 296,167 of record VZRR01002041.1, on the reverse strand, counting down.
ATGATAAACTAGCTATGCAAACCTTTGTCATCCAGGGCATAAAACAACCTCTAACTGCTTAGGATTAAGGAGACACTTGTCTTAAATCAGCCAGTTATTTTAAATACTATTCTGTTAGCTGTCAGATGCCCTGACTGCCGGTTATCACACCAGGGGATTTGTGTTAGACTTCAGCGCCAGACTCTGCTCTGAGACTGGGGCCTGGAGTAAGGAGGAGCTGGGGCTCCCAGTTGTCTCTCCAGCAGCTTTCTATGGCAAAGGGAGATGAGTCTGGCATGCTGAGTGAGGAGTCAGGCTGCAAGGACTGGCCCGAGAAACTCTGGTATCTCAGAGGGCTTCCAGAGTTGCTGAGGGAGCACATGCTGACTGTCTTGCTCTTTTGGGGTAAAAGGAAAACCAGGGAGATCCAGCTGGTCATAACAATGTGAGGTTAGAGGGGGAACAAACAGCCAGGTCCATGCACAGAGGGTTTTAAAAATACAGATTTTCCTCGATGCTAAACGATCACACTTTGCAATAAAATTTGTTTTGGTTTAATTCTGCTGGTCATGAGCTCCCAAGAGGAATTGTTGTGAGCAACTGCATTGTGGCTGGAACTGTAGGATCGAGGCAGAGGTTTTTAGCAGGGAAGGTTCCTCCAGGGTGAAGCTGGAGAGGGATCTGCCTGCAGCTGGGAAGGGAAAGGCTTCTGCCGTTTCCTTTTCCCACATCACTCCCTCCTGTAAAGACCCGAGATCTGGTGTCAGGAGGCTTGAACCGATGCCGGAGCATTTGCGCAGAGGCGAGCGGAGATTTACCTGCCTTGGAATTCGGCCGATTTCACTGCCGCGAGTTCATCCTGCTAATGAGCCCCTGGGGAGGGAGCGGGGAGGCTCAGCGGGGCCACGGAGCCATCCCGGCCTCCCCGGCCGAGCCCTCACCCGCCAGAGCCGAGCCCCGCTCGGCTCCTCGTTCTCCTCCCGGCTCGAGGTCCCAGCGGCTGCCCCGGGGCGGGCGCGGCGGCGGCTCCGAGCGCTCCTCCCGTGCGCCGCCGCCCTCAGCACGGGGCCATCTCCTCCCCTTCCCCGCTTCACCCGCTGCTGTTGATTAAGTTTCTCTTGCAGCTCTTCCTGGAAGCCAGGGGCCTGTTGTTTTGGAGATCGCCTTAATTTGTTTACTCGTGCATATGTTCTGTCTTGTACAATGATGCTTCGCAGCTGGTCTCGAGCAGCCTACGGCACAGGGGAAGCAGCAGGTTAAGTTTGAACCAAAGGAAGTCGCTGAAAGCTGGCCTGACGCGTGGATCCGAGGGTAGGCTCCCCGAGATTGATGTGGTAAAACACGGTGCCATATTGGCTTAGATAGCATCTTTTTATTTATTGCTGGTTTCCATCATAATTTGGGCACAGTAACAGTTTGTTTGTGCAGAAGATCAGTGACGCTCAAAGAATTAAAGGTAGAAAACTCCCTGTCTCTGATTTTATTATGCAAATGTAAAATTTCCCTGCACAGGGCAGGGGGTTGGAACTAGATGATTTTTAAGGTCCCTTCCAAACCAAACTGTTCTGGGATTTTAAATTATCTGAGAAAGGTGGAGAGACAGAGATTTAGGCTGAGATTTGCGTGCTGGACACGACTTGTGCTCTCCAGAACCAGACATCTGCAAAAACTGGTTTCAGAGGTGTTGTCTGGCCAGGACAGACAGTGCAAGGTCCTCTCCTGAGGAGGATGCTCACACACCTATGAGGCTTGGGCGCTGCTGCTGCACCCCTGAGGTACCTCCTCCCTGCTTTCCCTGTGTGCCAGGATCCTGCCCTGCACCCTTACACAGCCCAGCCCTGCTCTTGGTTCACCAAAACCTTGGTACAGCAAAGGGGTTCTCCCCCACGGTGTCCCTGGGGAGCTGGAGAACGGCAGATCCTTCTGTGCTGCTTTCCTGCCCGTATAACCTGAAGAATCTGGCTCTATCAGATGGGAAAAAAAAAATCATTTGGATGTTTTACTGCTACTGTAAAGCTGTTACTTCTTCCCCACCCGCCCTTTAGGGGAGAAAAAAGAAGCCTTGTTTAATCTGCCAGCTTGCAAATGGCTCCTAAATAACACAGTTGTCTTTGGCTCAGCCGATCAAAGGGCTCTGCCCATGAGGACGGGGACACTTTGCAGGCTCAGATTAGTGTTGTTTCAGAGGAATTGGATGCTTCTTTGCGTGTTTTTTAAATTATTCTCTTTCCAGGTTGAGTCTGAGCCAGATAACTGGATGCATAGAATCGATATTTTGCAGAACTGATAGAAAATTAGCCAGGTTTAATAAACTTCATGCATGGCTTCCTATTGTAGCTGTATATCAAAAGGAAAATAAATATATTGACTGGATCTGCTTACAAGAGCATCTCTAAGTCACTCTGTGAAATAAGGCAATTGCACAAATGGTTATGGGAGGCTGTGCCTCGTAGGGTAGGAAGGGGTCATGCTCAGGACATCTGGGTCTTCTTGCTAATTTACCACATGACCTTGAAATTCAGGCCAAATTTTCATGTATGTCCACGAAATTTGTTTTGCTTTTTGGCTCTAGAAGGTTATTTCAGATGCTGAGGTAGCTCCATGTTTGGCCCTCCCCACCCTGTACCAGGTGAAGTTGCTGGTGCTGCTCCATTCCTTGGAGAAGGATACTAACAGCTTTCCCAGGTTTATTTTTTTATCATGGCTTATTTTTTTGGTGGTTCCCCTGCAACATGGGAATGCCATTACTCCTTTCCCATCGGGGGTTATGGTTGACAAATTCTCTGAGACCCATCACAGCAAAGTGATGGAGAGGTTGGACCAGGCAAGACTCAAACCTCAGGTTTCTCAATTTTTTGGATGTGCAGCTAAATGCAACATTTTCTGAGATTCAGGAAGGAATTGTAACTGTTTTCTCCTTGTGATGTTTCCCATATTCCAGACCTCCCTGCAGTACACAAACAGAGGCATATGGAGCATCCAAACTCACCTTCATCCATCTTCATTTGCCCTGGCTGTAATGGACAGTGGCCACACAACTGTCCTTTGGAAATCAGGAATGCGAGACCGTAGCTGCTGCTCCATCTACTCGCAGTGGAGAAACAGTTGCACATAATTGTACAAGGTTTGGACATGTTGCTCCTAATCCTGTGTGCAGCTGCCTGCGAGGGGTCTGGCACGCCAAGGTCTGAGCACGGAGCGTGTCGGGCACTGCTGCCGGCGGAGCCAGAGGCTCCACAGGGAGGGACAGATGGACCAGCCCTCGGGGCTGCTCTCCCCAGGGATGCCCCGTGCCCAGGGAGGGAGGAGCAGGTGGATTGTGCCTTTACATGGAACCAAGGTGCATTTGGGTGAAGGCTGATGTGAGAGATAAGACTGGGTCAGCTCCTTGTCTCGGTGCTAAAAAGAAAGTGTCCATTTCTGGGTACGAAAAGACTTCTCCAGGACTAAAATTTGCTGTTTGTACCTGGAATCACCAAGGAAAAGGGGTGATTGAGTCCTCTCGATGTACAGTTAAAACTGGAGCAAGAATCAGACCCTCTGAGTTTCTTTTCTTTTTCATCTTCAGTTTGCAGTGCAGATGGGACATCACTCTTCCCTTCCAGCAGCTCTGCCACTGTCCCTTGTGGGTTTTATCTCATGTCTGAACCCAACACAGACATTTTCACTGACGGTTTTGTGATAGCCTGGAGAAAAGGAGACTCGGGGCAGACCTCATTGCTCTCTACAACTGCCTGAAAGGAGGTTTTAGACAGGTGGGGGTCATTTTCTTCTCTCAAGTAATAAGTGACAGGACCAGAGAAAATAGCCTCAAGTTGTGCCAAAGGAGGTTTAGGTCGGATATTAGGGAAAATTTCTTCACAGAACGGGTGGTCAGGCGCTGGAACAGACTGGCCAGGGAACGGGTGGAGTCCCGATCCCTGTAAGTGTTCGAAAGTGTGTGGGTGTGGCACTTGGGGACACGGGTTAGTGGTGAACCTGGGGGTGGTGCTGGGTTAATTCCATGACCTCGGAAGGCTTTTCCAACTTTAGTGATATTGTGCTGCAGAAGGCAGACCCATGGCTGGTATAAATCAACAGAGCACCCAAAACTTCGTTGGAGCACGCAGAGGTGGTGCTGGTGGAGGATCTGACTCCTGTTATTCTCACTACTGAGTTGTAGCTGTTTCTGCAGCTCGTTGAACGGAGACAGCCCCTCCTTCCCCATAACAAGGTGAAAGCTGGAGCAGTTTTCTAGACACACACCTGCAAGGGGAAAACAAATGGGGAGGATGGGCAAGCCATGGGTGGGTGTTACTGCCTGTTGAATACATAACATCATTTGTCGCTTAAGTAAACTTGGAACAGCATTCCCTGTGCTGGAGCGCCGCATCAGCACCACCGTGGGCAGGGATGAGAGCAGGACTTGGTTAAGCACCCACCTGCCACCATTCATCATCCAGTTAACCCCACAGCTCAACTTCCCTTCAAAACCACGTGTTTTCCTCTTTTTCTCTCTCTCTCCACACCTGCCTGCTGCCTCCAGCCCTCAGCATCCCTGGTTCCTGTGGCTGCAGGGAGATGCCAGAGAGCACCTGGGGTTTGCTCCTGCTCATCCACCGGGGATGTGCTTGTGGAAAGTGAGATCAGATGGACGAGTGCAAGGAGCAGAAAGGTTTTGGTGCTGATGAACTCCCAGAGAATGCAGCACAGCAGAGGCAGAAATGAGGCTGTGAACTGCAGATGTGTGAGGGATGACAGGGAGTGCAAGAGGGAGTGGTGGCAGGGGTGTGGGCACTCTCGCGTGCATCAGGAATGTGTCAAATGTGTGTGCACTGAGGCTCAGGCAGGTCTGAAGTGGGATGAGAGTAATGCCCAGGTGAGTAGGGTCTGATAAGTGTGCAATTCCAGGAGTGGGGGTGTTGGTGTGTAAACAGGAGGGGTTGGGGTTGTCCCTCCACGTGTGTGCAGCCAGCACGGTGCAGCAAGGGCGAGGATCAGGCACCTGCCCTCCCCACCATGGGCAGCGCATGGTGCAGCTGGAGCAAATTTGACTCAGAATCACAGAATATTCTGAGTTGTAAGGGAGCCACAAGGATCAGAGTCCAGCTCTTAAGTAAATACCCCATAGAGGGACCAAACCCACAACCTTGGCATTATCAGCACCGTGCTCTGACTCACATTGCCTTGCTGTGAAAATTGCTGCTCACAGATCTGTGTTGGGGCAAATCTTGTGTTCATAACATGAAAATGAATGTGGGGTTTGATAATTACTTTTCTTCTTTTTCTTTTCCGTTGGTTTTTCTCACTCTGCAATTCCCAGTGCAGGAATGCTGATGGGCAGATGAAAGGTTGGCTGCTGGGAGTTCTCCAGCTCAGCTTCACAGACCTAGTGCATGTCAGCTGCTGTGCCCTGTCTCTGAAACCCTCCCTCTGTCTTGTCTTGCTGGATGCTCTCTCTGGTTGCTGCCCTACCTCTCAAGATAATAACAAAGCCTCTGAAATGGTGGAATTTCCCTTCTCTATTGAATGGAGATCAAGGGGAGAGTTATGTCCCTACATGCAGGATAATAAGCAGTGCAAGTTTACTCTCTATCTAAACACAGTGTGTGGAAGTTGGTTGTTATCTGTGTTTTCTGGAGGAAATGAGCCTGTTTTGTCAGGAGTGGAGTGTTTGGGGTGATGCTTCTGCAGGAGCAGCTGGATCAGGGTCACAGCTTTTGATTTGTGCTCCAGCAGAAGATGTTCAATTTGGTACAATTCATGAGACAAAAATTCATTGTTCCAAAGTTATTTTTTCATTTTCCCAATTTGAAATCCTTTTCAACTGGGAGAAGAAAATAGTTATGTGTTTCAGTACTGACTCATTTCAAAATCGAAGGCATCTTTTTTGATCTAACATTTTTGCTAATTAAATAGGAAACCCTTTTGTCTTACACATTACGAAACATCAAGGTCTCTTTTAGATCCGCTGGTGTTTTTATTAGTCTCTGAGATTCTTGTGGAATAGATAAAATATCTCCCACCCAGCTCTGCTGTGTCAGTTAATGTGTGAGCAATCACAGTATGACATATTCACCGAGGAGCGTATACAAATTGAATCTCTACGTGTGGTTGTCAGGAAACAAAACATGCTCGATATCTGTTTCAAAGACAATTTTGATTTTTTTAGCAAAGCTTTTGTGGAAAATGTAGCAGCAAAGAAATAAAAATGACTCCTTCAATTTGGAAACAGGTAAACAAGAGATATTAAAAATCAATGAAAATACTGCATGGTCATCCCTAGGGATGATTTCTCACATGTAAACACATCTTTGGTGAAGGGAGGAATGAGATCAGATCCCAGTCCCTGGGGTCTCAAATCCCATTGAAGGAATTTGCTACTAGATCAGGCTGGGAGATCATCACAGTCTTCGAATTTGATGTAGGCACCAGCTGAGGCTGCAGAGCTCAGCAGCAGTTCAAGCATCTTTTATCTCCTGGGTGGTCCCTAAGTCAGAGCCCTCATCTCCGCTTTCCCCCTCCTTTCTCAAACTAGGCATTTGCTGATGCCATTGTTTAATCCAGCCAAGGATCTGCTCCATTTTCCATGCGCCAAGGTAATTTTGGCGAGGCTGCTCTATTCTTGTATGCCAGTTAGAAAACACTCTCTCAGGCAGGTCTCCTTCCATGGGGCAGTTGTAATCCTGTGAGATTTGTGTGTAATAAATCTCCTTGCCTATCTGGTTTTTATTCTGGGGGAGGGTAATGGTGTAAAATCCCAGCCCTTCCTCTGTGTGGAAGCAGCTGACAAACAGCTCTTCTGATAATTCCTTCCAGATGGGCCCAAGCCGGCATTTCCCTGGCACAGAGCTCTGCAAATGGAACAGGCCCTTCCCCAGCTCTCCAGTACACACAGTGTGATGGGGAGAGGTCTCACCACTGGTATTTCAGACTACAGAGAAGCTCCCGGGCTCAGCAGGGCACAGCAAAACCACTGCTGTGAAGGCATGTCCACATGGGAAACACCATCCCACAGCAAAGTGAACCTGGGCACATTCAGAGGGACAAACCCTTTGGGCTTGGGGTGATGCTCATTTCTCTGCCCGCTTGGTAGATGCCCATGAGCAATATGGGTGGGGAGGGGGGCCAGCCTGCGAGGAAAACAAAACTGGGAGCAGAAAGGGAAAAGTTGGCTTCTTTTCTTTTCCTTCCCCTGGCACAGGGTCTCTCTCTCCATCATCTCTCCACAGCCCAACTGCGCCAGAGTGGGGGCCGGTGCTCCCCAGGCCGGTGCTGCAGGACCATCCTCGTGTGCTGGCTTTGCCAGCCCTGGGTCTTTCCAGGTCGTGAGAAAAGCAGGTCAGGCATGTGAGCATGTGGCTGCTTTTCAGGCACTCACTGGAGAGTTCTCCACAAAGAGATTTCCCTTTATCATGGAGAGTTACTGGAGTGGCCAGAGCTGCAAAGCAAGGATTTAAAAGCATCTGAGTGTTGGAATTGAGGTGAAGTCCTCCTGCTTTAGGGCACAAGCTCAACTCTAAAGGAGGGGACAAGATGGAAATTTTCCTTTGAGAAGATTATGTTAAAACTTTCAAAAAGGTGTTTGATTTGATAGGAGAGAATTTGCATCTTTGCCTGCAACAGCTGATATCATGGGCTGTCGGGGACAGACCGGCCAAGAGAGGTCTCAAATACTTTCTGCACACAAAACGCTGCAGGAGTGTCAGGAGCAGAGGGGGTGCAAGAGTTTCTTTCATCAGGGATGCTAAACTTAGCAGGGCTCATTTTGAGGATAACTTTTATGAGATGGGGGGACCCCCACTGCATCCCACTACTGCATCTCTCTGTTCCCTATCCCAACATACACTCCCAAAGCAGCCTGGCAACCTCCATTTGCCGGAGGGGTTCAGGGTGAGGAAAAGTCCTCATGCTGCATTGCAATGGTGCAAAATGCCCCGCCAGCAGGGAGTGCAGGACTGCAACCTCATTGACAGCATGGGAGACTGGCCCTGCTCCGAGTCTGGCTGTTCCTTCATCCTTGTGTTCCAGGAGGACATAAGATGGCACAGTCTCAAGGCACTTTTGAAAGGCACTTCAGTAATTCTCATTATCCCCCTAGCAAGGACCACAGGCCAGCATTCAGCAGTGCTTGGCTCCTTTTCAGGCCAGAATTTCTGTCTTCTGTTGATGCTTTCTTTCAGCTGAAGGAAGAAGGAGGTTGAGTTTTGCTTGGATTGTCCCTGGCAGAAAAAGAAAGCACCCACGCACTCCATGTGCTTTGCAGGCTGATCCAAAGCCTGGTGGATCCATTCCCTTTGACTTCAGCGCCGTTTGCGTTTCGGCCGACAGTACAAAGCGCTATCGCTGCTGCACGAGTGGCTTGTGCTGCTGCCAGCAATGACCTCATGGTTCTGAGAGTTTCTGTGATTTATCTCATCTGCTTCCATCTCCAGAAGATGGTTGACGAGCTGTACCTGCTACCTGGAGACGGGAGGAGAGGCAAACACAAACACAACCCCACCAGTGTCCTCCTGAGCTGCTAAAATTCCTCCTGCCCAAGGATGGAGAGCAATGCAGACTCACCCACACAAATTCTTGCCCTTTGAAGTGCGCAGCTGTTCTCAGGCAACTTGAAAACTTACTCTTTTCCCCCACCAATTCAACTGTTGCAAAGCCTTCCTCCCTTCTCCAAACCTGAGTTGTAACTTGGATAGCTTTGCTCCAGCAAATAACAAAATGAAGAAGCTAATTTGCAACCAGGATGTTGCTTCTTGCAGTGGTGCTCCAAACAAGGTGATGATGTTTGATAATGCAGGGAAGACTTTTCCGAAGGGCAGTGGGGAGGACGGCAGCCGCATTGGTGTTCTTGGCTTTGCAGGCTCAGTTCTCTGCAGGTTTGTTGTTGCGGTTTCCCCCAGCAGTTCTCCAGGCATGCTGAATTCCTCCAGGCTGGATCTTTCTGCTTGAAGTGATGGGATTTTGGCAGAGTTTTCTCTTGGAGCTGGAGCAAGGCTCACTGGAGTTGGCAGATAGGACCACATGTGCCACCCATGCTGCAATTTCCATGGAGTGGGAGCGATATTCATCAGGATAGGGTTGGGCCCTGAGATGTTTTTCTGCTCATGGCAACAGGCGTATCTCGCCAGGCTGCCTCTTGCCTTGAGCCAGTGCGTGGATTTGTTAGCTTTCAGCAAAGTTATTCTTGGTCGATGCTGCTCTGAGGTGATGAAAAATAGGCCCTTCTGGGTATAAAAATGTTTTCATTTTAGAGTGTTTGGAAAGCAGGGCCAAGGATGACAAAAGCAAACACCCACCCCAAGCAAAGGAACGCTCCCAGGAGCATTTCCAGAGCGTTCAAGACCTGGGTGGTGCTGAGATGAGTGTGTTGGCATGAAACCATGGGGGAACATGGGCTGGAGGAGCTCTGAGTAGCAGCAGCCCTAAGCACAGCTGCCAGGTTGGGGGGCAGCCATGTACAACTACACTGAGCCTGAACCAGGGCTGTTTGGTAACCAGGGATCACAGAATTGTGGGAAGGTTTGGGTTGGGAGGAACCTCAAAGATCACCTTGTTCCAGCCCCTGCCATGGGCAGGGATACCTTCCATGAGACCACGTCACTCCAAACCTTGTCCAGCCCGGCCCTGGACACTCCCAGGGATGTGCAGTTGTTGGACCATACAGGTGATGACTGTGATGTGTCTCTGTCTCTAGGGTTTACAAAGACCGGGCTCCTATAACACACTTTGTTGTGCTGTCCCATGCCTGTAAACACCTCTTCAGTCTCCCCCTGCCTCAGTTTACCCTTTTGTTCTACAAATTAGATAAACCCACCCCAATAAAGCCCTCCTATTGACTTCACCACGGTGTTTTGAGACTTAATTAACAGTCTGCAGAATGCACTGAGATCACGGGATGAAAGCAGCTATAGATATGCAAAGCAGCATCATTATGCAAAGATAAAATTTAGAACCTTTGTAAAATAAGTGTTGAAATGAATGTATCGCAGCATGTGCCTGGCTCTGCTCAGCTCTGGGCCCTCCCGTTCGTTCACCTGATAATCCCAAGGGAAACAGGACAAAAAAGAGATTTATGGGAGAAGTGTGAAAATGCACAGGCAAGGTCTTAAAATCAGATTAATGAAAAAAAAAGCTCTGAAAGAAAGAACTTTTCCTCCTTATCTCTTGGAGGTCTCTAAACTCCTGTGTACACACTACAAGCTGCAAACCAAGAGCCAGAATCTGGTTTCAAATTACTCATGCTTTATTTATTTCCTTTATTATTTTGCATTGGGAAAAAAATGGGGGGGGGGGGGGAGGAATGAATTTCAAGCATAATTTAAAAAGAAAAATGTCTGAGAAGGGACACACTCCATCAACTAATTAAACATGTAACAGAGGTGCAATATTCCCAATTAACTACAAAGTTGCGCTTCCACTTCTAATTGCTGGCAGTTTCTTTTGGTGACTGTGTGCAGATTAATTGTCTTCAATGGGGAGCTGGTTGGCTTGATAATGTAATGTTTGAAGTGGAGGTAGTAATTGCTTTGATTACATTTGTAGTTTATTTTCTAAATGGCAGCTGAAGGTTGGGCCTGAGGTTTGCAATAGCAGCTAAAAAATTGAGAGATGAGGGAAAATAGTAAAGTTTCTTTTAGGAGTCTAAACCTGGTGGAGCAAAACTTGGCAGTTTGGATTAGATGACCTTGTAAGGTCCCTTCCAAACCAAACTGTTCTATGATATTACTACCCATGAGCTGCTTCGTTCAGCAGGGGAATGTGCAGAGCAAAGGAGCGGAGCTGGGAAGGGGCTGGAGCACCAGGAGCAGCTGAGGGAGCTGGGAAGGGGGCTCAGCCTGGAGAACACGAGGCTCAGGGGGGACCTCGTGGCTCTGCACAACTCTCTGACAGGAAGGGGCAGCCGGGGGGGTCGGGCTCTGCTCCCAGGTTACCAGCAACAGGACAAGAGGACACAGCCTCAAGTTGCCACAGGGGAGGTTTACATCAGATACTGGGAACGGTTTTTTACCCAAAGGGCAGGCACAGGTTTCCCAGGGCAGGGGTGGAGTTCCTGTTTCTGGAGGGATTTAAAAGCCATGTGGATGTGGCATTTGGGGACATGGGGTAGTGGTGGCCTGGCAGTGCTCGGAAACGGCTGGACTTGATGATCTTAGAGGGCTTTTCCGACCTAAACGATTCTGTGACAAGCTGGGGAGGGCAGCCAGGGAGCAGGCAGAGGTGCAGGCAGAGGGGTGAAGGCTCTGCTCCGTACCCGGGGTCAGAGGTGTCCCCAGCGCTGTCTCTGCCCTGCCTGAGGGATGGGGCGGTTCGGCAGCCACAGATGTTCCCTCCATCCTCCTCCCCAGTGCCCTGCAGCCTCCTGGCAGACAGCGAGGAGGGAGGCAGCCGGCCCCTTCCCGGGCATCCCGCCTGTCACTTGGGTCACTCTTTTGATTTTTTTTCACTGGCGTGGGAAAGACCACGGGCAGGAGCCGAGCTTGGAATTCAAACCCCGGCTCCTGCCCTGCTTTTGGCAGCTGAGAGGTCTCCTCGCTGGAGCCGAGGGATTCCCAGGCTTTTATCCTCTGCTGGCTGTCAGCTCTCTGGTATGAGATGAAGTCATCCCCTTCCCTCCTCCCCAGTCCCGCCACTCACAGCAGCCCACCAAAGCCCCCCTCTCCCAGGCTCTGTCCGGCTGGGGAGCATTCCCTGCCTTTCTTCCCTGCTGCTCTCTGCCCCTTCATCTTTGCGTTCTCTCCTCTTTTCCAGCTCTGGAGCCATTAGCAGAGCTGAGCCAGGTCCAGGAGGAGCATGTGTAGGAATTGGATAAGGAAGAGAATCCACTGGCCTGTGAGAAAACTTGGCCAGTGCCTGTGCCAAGTCCGTCTTCATTAGAGCGATGCCAGCAAGTGCCAGGCGGAATGGGCAGCAGGACAGCACCTGGGCCCCAATCCCTCTGGCCACACAGCCTCACCCTCACTCCCTGCATGCTCACTCTTCTCTCTCCTGCCTCCCCTTTGCCCTGGCCCCTTCACTTCCCCTTGGCCAGCCCAAGAGCTGGGCTGAAGGGCAGTGCGTGCAGAGGGCAGGGGCCCAACCAAGGCACGATGCCTTTTCCTCGAGAGTGAGATTATCCTCTCATCACAATTAAACTGTGAGGCAGGAATTGATTTCCCATGGGCAGAGGTTTGACAGAACCTCTCTATTTGCAGCACCCCGAACACTGCCCACTCCAGTGAGCAGCAGTGACCGAGGCAGCGGCTCTGCCCGTCAGACCATGGCGATGCTGGGGACGGGGAACACGTTCCCTTGCTGGAGCAAACCAGGGGTTAACAGCCATGCTGGCGAGAGGGGAGGTTTATCCTGAGGTCTTTGAAGCTGGGGTGCAATGGGCAACTGTGCCAGCAGTCAGCAAGGCCAGATGCTGCCCATGGTCATTCCTCAGCTGCCAGCAGCCCGCAGCGAGGGGGTCGTTGTTGGAGCAGCTCTGAGCCCTCTGGAACACATTTGTAACAGCTTGTACCTCCCAGCGAGAGAGAGCTGCTCTTTGCTGCCTTTTAGATAATTCATGCAAGTGGGGAAACTGAGGCATCAGCTTTGCATTCAGTGCCAAATAGAACCTTCTCTGGTGAATTTTTTCACCCGATTTTTCCTTTTTCCTGCCTTGCTTTCCTGTCTAGAGCAGTAGGAGCATGTCAGGACATTTTTTTCCATGTTCCTGGACACAACCTTCCTGTCCTTCTTCCAGGTTTCCCATGTCTTGATGGACTCATCAACCCTTTCAGATGGGGACCCCAATCACAGCACACCCTGATATGAGGGAGAGTGTTTTATGAAGTGAACACTAATAAAATCCTCTTTCAGCAATGCATCATCATGCATGTTTTCATGTCACAGTTAGGGAAGATGATTAGATTCTGTAGTTGCTGGTAGTGCTCCTGTATCCCTCTTCCTGGGAAGCTGAGTTTCCGTGGTTACCAGGTCCAGGGCTCTGAGCAGTAGGAAAATTAGAATCATTAAAAAAGAAAAAAAAAAACAGGCTGATCAAAATGATCTGAAATATCTCTTTTTGCAAATTGGGCACTCCCACTTTTAAGGTCTTCAAAGAAATCTGTCAGTGAGGTGTTATCCCAGAGCCCCTCGGAGCAAGGCTGAGGTTACAGGAAATTTCATCCAGCACGGACACTGTGATGGTGTTACCAGCTCAGGGCAGGGTTTCTGATCAAGTGGGAGGCTCAATGTCTTTCTTTCTTCTTTTTATTTTCTTTTACTTTTTTAAAAAAATTTATTTTATCTCTTTTTTATTTCATCAAAAGTTGGACTCAGTCTTGGAGGTCTTTTCCAGCCTCAATGATCCTACGATCTACTTCTTAAGGGGAACTCTTCATGGCACAAGGGAACAAGGGAGAGCTCCCACTCTCAGAGAGTTGGGTGGGTTCTGTGGGGGAGAGGCAAGTGAAATCTGAAGTGGGACTTCATACAAGGACACGGAGTGATGGGGTAAGGGGGAATGGCTTCGTGCTGGCAGAGGGCAGGGTTAGATGGGGTATTGGGAAAAAATTCTTTCCTGTGAGGGTGGGGAGGCCCTGGCACAGGGTGCCCAGAGCAGCTGTGGCTGCCCCCGGATCCCTGGCAGTGTCCAAGGCCAGGCTGGACGGGGCTTGGAGCAGCCTGGGACAGTGGAAGGTGTCCCTGCCCATGGCAGGTGGTGGCACTGGATGAGCTTTAAGGTCCCTCCCCACCCAAACCATTTTGTGATTCCATGTGGGCCAGGTTTAGACCCTGCAGCTCTGCTAAAACCCAGGCTTGGAGGAGGAGCTGCCTGGGTGTGGGGAGAACCTGCAGCCCCTTCACTTCCAGAGATCAGCCCCTTCTCAAGCAGCCGCTGCTGCTCCTGCCAGGCCCAGCTCGGGGCTGTGGGAAGGGCAAAGCTGCTCCCCAGGGCTGGACCTGGCAGAGAGAAAAGAACTTTAATTCAGCAGGCAGGAGGCAGGAACTGGCTGTCCTGTGCCCCTGGGCCTGCTGAGGGCTGGGGTTGGGGTACCAGGGCCAGCTCTGTGCCCTCTCTGACTCAGGGTGATATCCCAAGGCAGGAGCTCAGCAGCTCCTCAGCCATTGCCATGGTTTCCTGGAGCATCCTCTCACCACTGCTCTGAGAGAGGGAGAAAAGGGATCTTCTCACTACAGGAGCCCTGCTCGGTGTTTTTCTTCTCTTCTGTTAGGAAGCAAAGAAAGAGGCTTTTTTATTATTATTTTCTATGACATCTGCAGTCATGAATTGGGCCTATAAAATACCGTGTAGGAGACTGTTCCTCCTTCACTTGATCTCCTTTCATTCCCAAGAACATTTTTCTCATCAAAGCTTGCAGATTTCAGACACGCCATAAGATATTTTTAATCATCTTCTGTCACGAAGTTTCCAAGTTAAAGGAGCCTGTGCCATGCAGAGAAAAGTCTATTTATTCTCCCTTGTTTAAAATACCCTGGCAGTCATTTTAATTACAATGCCTTTTCCCTACCCCTCCTGGGATGTGCAAATGTATTTACACAATTTACAGTAGAAGTGGTTTCCTTCCCCCGTCCCCTCACGCCTTCCCCGTCACCTCCCTCTTTCCCCCATGTGTGTAACGTGCGCAGTTCCAAATATCACAACTTGGCAAATAAATATTACAGGATTCAATAAGAGGGAGCTGCATTTGCAAGTCTGAGGCTAATTTAATAAATGATGGCAGTAGCTTTAAAACATCTCCTATTTAAAGAGCACAACACCGATCTTTGGAAGGAGCTGTGAAGGGGGCTAAATTTTTTAAAGGCTTTAAATGAACCCTTTTCATCTAAAGCTTGGAAAATTAAAAGTCTCCCAAGCTCGTTTTTGTGCAGCTTCGTCAGAGCAGGCGTAAAGCAAACCTGCGCCTGGCACCAAGCGCTCTGCAGGCTCCAGGCTCAGCGTGGGACACCGAGTGACGTCGGCAGACTGAGCCTTTTCTGGGGAAAAGGAAGTAAAATTTGGGTGGAAGAAGATGTAAACACCCTTTCTATTTTTAGGAGAAAGGAGGTTGAAGGATGCCTTGCTGCTGTGCGGAGCCCCGAGTGTGTGCGTGGGCTGGGCTGCGGGTGCTGCGGTGCTGGTTGTGCTCATGGCTTGGCCCCAGTTTGTACAGACAGCTGGGACCAGCTGTTGAGGAAGGTGGCGTGGGGTGTGGTAGAACCCAATGCAGAGGTCAGGGCTTGGCCAGATCTCCCCATCTCTTTAGCATTTCTAAATCCCACATATCACCACCCACGCTGCCTTTATCTTTTGTGCCTGCCTGCTCTCACACAGCTCATCCAGCATGGAGAACCTTCAGCCACCTTTTCTCCCTCCGCCCCTCCTAAAGCAGAAACACAGCTTTAGGAGATTATAATGGAGCCTTCTGGCCTTGAACTGTATTAAAACTGTGCGAGTAGGAGACGGCTTTAGCAGGCTGGGCTGGGTTGGATTACATCTCTTCAGATCTTTTGCTTGCGAGGTAATCCAAAGACCCCCTTTAACCAGAGCTTGCTTCCTCCAGAAGCCTGAATTGGTCCAGTTAGGATCTTGGCTGGATTTGATCAGAGGTAACTAGATCTCAGCAGCAGACAAATAAATAGAAATATGTAACCGGCTTGGTACATTTACATCTCATACGTGGTCCTCCGAAGTTTCCGTGGTGTGATGTCTTCACTCAGGAGCCCAATGTCCATGGAGATGCTGAAGCCCACACTGGGCCCCTGGGCTGGGTCTGTCCAATCAGGAGAGAGCAAACAAATCTGTGTCAGGGAGGACACAGAGGACTTTAAAACTTCAGCCAGAAGCCAAACACCCAATGGGATGATTCTGTGAAAAGCATCGTGGCCTTCGACTGCTCTCCATCACTCTAATGTGCCCAAAGGGGCACTGACTGCCACCATGTCACGCTCTCTTTCTCCTGGCAGGTCAGGTTATCCCCCTTTCCTCTCTTAATGCCAGCAGAGTCCTTAAACACCTCCCTTTGAGCTTGGTTTTCAAACCAGTCTGTTTGCTCAGCAGGGTGTAATGAACTCAAAGCTCTGGTTTGAGCAGTTGGAGCTTGGAGGGGGTAGTGGGGTAAGAGAGGACGGAAAATATGTATAAATCCTTCTTCTGCAGGCTCTTGTCCACAGTGACAGCTACAAAAAAGCACTTTGTGGCTCCAGTCACATCACATGTCAGCATGATGTTCACTATGGGGAGACCCACCACAGGATGGCTTGGAAATGGCAGATTCTCTTGAAATTTTCAGGGTGATAAGCAAAAAAGAAAATGAAAAAAACATTTAGAAAAGACTCAAAAGGCTGATGCATTCCCTTGAAGAGAGAGGGCATCAGAGAAACAGGAATGGCCTGTTCTGGATGTGGTCAGGATACAGCAGCTCATGCAGCTCCATCCTGAGGCAGCTGTGCTCCCCCTCTGCCATTGCCACAAGCCAAACTTCACTTCTGGAGGGAAACACCCACAATTATTATATTTTCTCCCTTCTGCAAGTTCACACCTCGGGAATCCCTTCAACACAGCGAGTGAGAGGTGGGGGAAGGTCTCCAACAAAGCCAAGTCACTTTGTTCTGGTGCACCTGAGCTGTCGATGCTGACTTCCAGCCCCTGCTCAGTGGCCACAACTTCTCCCAGTGGACTGGGAGAAGTTTGCAGGCTCTGGCTGAGCTGGTGTTTGTTGAGAAGCTGAAGAAACCCCCCTGAGGTGGCTGCTGACCAGAGGCAAGAAATGAGCAGTTTCTTTGCTTGAGTTTGAAAATTAGAATGACACCACTGGGAAAGAAAATAATAGTTGAGAGAGAGCTTGTAAGGAAAAGCAAATCAAAGTACACCAAGGATCTGTCCGTAAAGAAGCTCTTTCATGCCATATTTTAAAATGTATTTCTTCTTTTGAATTATGCTTTGTGTTTTTCATTATATAAAATGAGGAATAGGAGCCCCAGCAGCACATGGTCTGGTTGGATGTCTAAGATATTAACTGGATATTTTCCTGCCCTAAGGGTCAGGCAGGAACCAAGACTTCAGCTGTTACCGCCCGTGTTTCCCAGGTATTTGAATAAAATTAATGTTACTCAGAAGAATTGTAACAGCTTGTACAAAAATCAGGTTCCTGGAAGGGCTGTGCTGATTTTGGGGGTATTGTTGGTGTGATAAGCCTCGCAATGAGAGCAAAGAGGGTGCAAGCTACTTGTTAATCATGAGTTTTGCAGCCTGGTTTAGGTAAGGGCTGCTCTGAGAGGGAGTTTATGGAAGAACATTGGGGTATATGCTTCTGCCCTCTACAAATGGGGAAGAAAGTGGTATTTACATTGTAAAGGTGTCATGAATGGTTGTTCCCCACTTTGTGGCTGGTCGGGACCTTTCAACCAAGGGGGAAACTTCGTGGGGTTTTGCTGCAGCCAAGTTGTATGTTTTCATGAATCCTAGAAGAGTTTGGGTTGGAAGGGACATCCAGAAAACATTCCTGCAACAAGCAGGGACAATGCCTGCTGGTTAGTGTGAATCTCCACCGAGGAGGGGGATTTGGTGAAGGTGTTTTGGTTTTGATGGTGTTCACTTTTGTGTTTTGGTGGCTCTTTTTTTCACCTCAGGACCAGGAGGCAGGGGGAGCCCCCAGTGAAAAGCTGAGTCCAAAATGGATGTTTTAACACAATCCTGTGTCACATGAGCTTTTAAAAGGCTTTGGTCTGTAGAAGGAAGCAACTGCAATGGTGAGAAGTTCTGGGAGCCAGCTTTGCTCCCTTGAGCTGTTCTGGCTGTTACGGGCCAGAGGCAGATGCCACATTTGTGCTGTTCTTGGATCAAATTTCCAAGAAGGCTCTTTCCCACGGTGTCGGTGTCGTTTTCTGCCCCCTCCCCGGAAAGCAAGATCTCACTTTCTGCCCAGCAAAGCCCACTAATAAAACAACCCTGGTTTTGCTGCTGAGGTTTGGTGCAGCCAGTGCCGAATGTGCCTGGGGAGCTCAGCTCCCCCCTCTGCTCCTGCTGGGTCTCCCCTGCACTGCCAGTGCAGAAATCGGAGCAGCCCCAGCTCCATCCCTGGATTTTTGCTTCATCCTGGTCAGGCAAAGCCTGTATTGCGGACTCCATCTGTAGGAAACCTGCTGCTTAGATAAACATTTCCCTTCTAAGTCAAAGAGATGAGACTGGAGCAGTTCCCAGTTGCTCAGTTTGTGCCATGCCCTCACGGAGCCCTGGGAGTGAGAGGTGTGGGGTGGCTTTTGCCGGGCTCCCATGGGAGATGGTTGTGGAGCAGGGAAGGCTGTGATGGTGGATCTCATTGAAAAGTTGGGAATCTGCTTCCAAGCCCTGCTCCTGCCCTGCAAGAGCTGACAGGGAAGAGAGTCCCTTGGGAAACAATATCCAGCTGTGGCTGGAGGAGGATGCTTTATAGAAAGACTGGAAGAAACCATCCTCCCCACACAGAGCCCCCACTGTTATCACATCCCGCTCCAGTCGGGCAGCTCCTGTTTGCTGTACCTGCTGCTCTGTTTTTTGCATCTCTAATCTGATTTAGATAAAAACCTCAGTGGGTGCAAAGAGCCGGCCGAGCGTTGTACAGAGATTCTCCTGCTCCAGATCTGCTCCCCAAGAGTGGGCAGCAGCTGGAGCTTGGCTGCCAATGGGAAGAGTCAGATCCTCCCTTCCCACATGTACCAAGGCAGGAGAGGTCATCTCCAAGCCTCTTCAAGGTGTTTTTTCAATGCTCTGTGTAGTGAAAGAGAGATCAGGGCTGGCCGGAGGCTGTGATAGCAGCAGACTGTTAATGATCCATGAGTGCATTCAATAAATACATTCATTTTGTGTGGGCAAAGGCACCCACCGCCCACTGCTGCTCTGAAGGCTAGTGACATCATCCTAATCCTGGTTGCCTCAGGGTGTATCTGGGATTGAACAAGTTGTTTTGTCCCTCCAGTCAAAAGTTTTATCAGGAAAGATTTGGGGATCTCGCCTGTCTGTGGGATTTCTCCCCAGGGTGTCAGACTCGCTGTACAACTACAGTGGGACTCACCTCCACGGACCATCTGCTTTCCAGGCTAGCTGTGTTGCATTTGGTGCTACATGCTTCCCCGATGGGGAAGTCTTGGCCAGAAATAGAACAGCCTTTCCCCAGGCTCCCTGCGCTCAGCGCTGTCTCATCGATACAGAGAGTGTCGATCCCCGTGTGCCGGGAGAATCCCTGTAGAAATTCAGGGGCTTTCCCCTCTGTTCTCTCACTCCTTGTTGTGAAGCCCATCATACTGGATTGTGGGATACCAGCACTCATGAGACCTGCCAAACCTGTGGCACGTGTGAGCAGCAGAGTTCTGATCCCGAGTTCTGGGAGGAGAGCTGCATGGGATGAGGCTGCAGTACGCTTGCTGCCGAAGCTGTTGTGGCAGTGTTGAGTCCCCCAGCCATACTATGGGAAAGAGATGGAGCTGGAGAAGCCCAGCAGGAGCAGGGCAGCAGCCCCTGCCCATCAGCAGCAAAAGGAAGTGTGTATTTGGCCCAGGGGACCTGTGTGTGGAGCAGAGATTAAAAGCCCAATCAGTAACTTTTCATCTGCTCCTCGATAACTGCTGCGACGCTGTGACCTGACCTATCACGCTGTGTCTCCTCCCAGACCTCTCTCCTCCACCTCTTCCCAAAGCCCTGCGTGGGCTGTTGATATATTTTTATTGATCTCTTTTATGTAAAGCTCATCCCTGCCGTTCACTCCTGAGTAATATCCAGGGCTCTTTGTTCCCCAGCACAATAGAGTGTCCCTGGACAGCCCCGGGGACACCGGGAGATGCTTTAAAAGGTTAATGTCTCTGTTAGATTACAAATCACTCCAAAACATCTGCTGTCACTCACAGGAGGTGGGAAATAATCACCCGGATCCTTTGACTATAACTGAGCCTGAACAAGATGCACTTCCAGCACTGGGAAGATGCTGTGTTGATGCTGCTACCTCTGGCTACCGGGGGAACGATGGTTTGATTGCCTGGCATCTGAGCAGCGCAGGTTCTGCTGTGCTGCACCTCCCAGTGCTGCTCCCCTCTGTGGCACCAAGGCTGAGACCTCGCAGGTAATGGGGTGCTTCCACCAAGGTTTGCAAAGGTACTCAAGGGCTCTCCAGGTGCTGGAATGTCTCTCTGGGATCCTGAAAGCTTTGCCTGTGTGCTCCAGCATCCCATCCTCATGTGGGGATGATGTGTGTGCTGCACATTGGATGCACAGAGCGTGTGCCACGCACATCTCTGGCACAGCCGCTGTGGCTGTGGGTGCTGGCTCTGGTTGTGCACCCTGAGTATGGCTGAAGATCTTGACTCCTCTCTGATCACCCCAGTCAGGGAGGGAATGGCAGGTCAGGGAAGTCACTGACAGGAGGGCACATAGAGAGTTGCAATCCCAGTTGAGATCCCAGAAGTGAATCTGAAATATCATTGTTGCAAGAATTTTTAAAAAGTAAGTATGAAACTAGACTCATGGCTTTGGCTTGTTTGGGGAAACAGCTGGGCTGGGCTCTAACTTGACAATGAGAAACAAATCTGCTGCACTGCCTCCTTTCACCCCTTTCCCTAAGACCCTGTCCATGCTCCTGGGCCAGCACAGTGGGGGCTGCCTTGTTAGTGTTTTGTACAGTCACACATTTTTTGTGTTTGTTGTGCTCTTGCTTGAGTTGACTCCTAATTTGTCTGTCTTCAGGGGACAGCAGACAGCTGCTTTAATGAGGTAACAGTAGGGTTTGAAATAACTGGCATCTGCTCTTTGTGCGAGCAGGGGATCTCCTGCCACAGCTCTGCCTCCCAAAAACGCCCTCGCAGGGAAGGTGTGTGCTCAGGGTCTGCTCCCTGGGGACGTCTCATCCCTCGTGGCTGTGCTGCCCAGATGGGATGAGTTTCCTTTGGCAGCTCAGGGAGCCCAAGACACCCCCAGATCTGTACAAATCCTGCAGCCACGCTGAATCCCAGGGACTTTCTTGTGAGACCAGTCTGGCACTGCCAAGGTGGCTGCTCAGTGCTCAACCCTCCCTTCCCACCAGCTGATCTTTGAAGCACTTTCCTGGCAAACACCGGCATCCTCTGCCCTGGGAGCGGATACAGGGAGCAAACTGGAGGTGACCTCTATGTGTGACTTGGCTGCGTTCACTCGTAGGTGAAAGCAAATCGGTGTGAGAGCTAACGGAGCCAGGTCCAGCACTGCGAGAGATGTCTGAATCTTGACAAGAGGCTTCCCGCTGGGACTGGGACCCCGTGTCCCCACCGAGCCTCAGAGCCAACTGCCAGCCCAGCTCCCTCCCCCTCTCTTATTTATTGGGTGTGGGAGGTGGTGGATTTTTCTTTTTTTTTCCCGGATGCACCCAGCGCAGCAGTCTCTGCACGACACCAAATTAATTAATGTTGGGCAGGCGGAATGCAATTAACTACCCTGGAGCCTGGCCAAGGCAGGGGCAGCATTCCCTGTTCCTGTGAGGAACAACCCAGGAGCTTTCCTGGGCAGGACCTTGCTCTCGCTGCACGGCTCTGGGGCAAGAGGCTTTTTGGCAGGGGCACGTCCTTCTGGAAATGCCTCCTCCAGGCCCCTTTGCTGCCCTGCACCTGCACTCGGATCCCATTCTGTGTGTGATCCCAGTGCTACCTCTTCCCTCCTCCAGCCTGGGGAGGTGGCAGGCGGAGGGAGGCAGCATCTGCAGGACGTTGCAGCACAGTTGGCAAAGTCCTGGGCAAAAGTAATCAAGCCATGGTAGCGTTTCAAGGACCAACTGGCTGGATTTTATTTATTGCTGCCACTCACTGAGAAAATGGACTCGGGAGGAGATTCCTGGGCTGCGGCTGCTGCATGAGATGGGCAGCTCCTGCTAAATAGAGCATCGCCTGACAGAGCTGTGATTGAGCTGGGGCTGTTTAAAGGGGTTTAGAGGCCACCAATGCAGAGCATCTGCAGGCAAAATGGGCAGCTTTGTCAGGTCAGCTACTTTGCAAGTCAACTAATAAAAAATTTAAAGAAGCTTGTATGGAAACACACAGAAGTTGGGGAGGTGGCTGCAGAAGGGAACTGATGGATTTGGGGTTCAGCTGAACCCCACTGCCTGCCTTGCTGTGTGCTGGGCCATCTTCTCTTCTTCCTTTACCCTTTCTGCTTTCCTTGCTGTCCATCTGCACCTCTGGATGTGTAACAGATTTGCATCCAGGGCATGGTGCTGCCACCTGAACCCATCTTGCTCTGTGCAGGGAATGGTTAAAGCCCAGGTGGCTTCGAGTAACAAACAGGGCTATAAATCCACATGGTGCATGGGGTACCTACGACCCCCTAGAGCAGGGCCTGGCAGGACATCTCACCATCCTACCTGTAACCCTCTCCTTCCACAGTTCCCCAACAGCCCAGTGGGTTTGGGAGGGAGCACTGGGGATGGATCTTGCTGGATCTTAATTCCAGCCCGGATGGACAGCAGGTTCCCTCCAAGGATGAAAACCAAGATGCCCGGTTACCAATGCTCAGCTCAATCCCTGGGCCAGGTCTTCCATCAGCCCATTGTCTCCTTTGGGTGAACCGAATCCCTGAGCTGTATGGGGTCTGTGGCACTTGGTTCCATTGGCATGTCAGTATTTCATGGGCTGGTGCGTCCCCAGGAGCAGCCCTGTACTTCACTCATTATCTTCCTCCTCTGAAGGGCAATTTAGAAGCGTAAGGATCAAGATTGAAATGTCAAATCCATCTTTCTTTGTTACTGTGGTTAAATGCTTTGCTCCGCTGAGGCCAACCCATCTCTCGTCTCAGGTGTTGATTGCAAACTCCTTTATGCCCCGGTGCAGTGAGGCAGCTTCTCCCATGCTTTTATGATGAAACAATTTAAGTTACCAAAAATGTTGGACCTGCACCTATTTCGGACAGAGCTGAGCTGTCCTCCCACAGCATCAGTGCCTCAGCCAGCAGCCACCTGGTTCTTCCCCCATGGATGGTTATTCTCCATCCGTGGCACAGGGAGCTGCTGGAAGCTGTTCTCTCTTGCATCTTGGCCAAAATTTTGTCTTTGAGAAGCTATAGATAGCAAGGGCTGGATCAGATTCTAAAAGCATCATATTTCTGGGAATATTCCCATCAAAGTGTTCATTGGCAAGGCAAGCTGGGCCAGGAGTCTCTGACTGGTGACAGTTTATATGTATTCAGGCTCCTGTGCTAGCCAGAGTCCTCCAGACAGTTGCAGTGAGCATGCAGAGAGGTTTTTCTTAAAATCTCCATGATTTTAGACAGTAAAAGGAGCACTTACCTTGTGGGATCAGCCTTCCCCAGAGGAAGGCACACAGGCAGCCCCAGTCCTGGCCAAGCTGTACTGACCGCGTGGGTGGTGCTGCTCAGCCCCAGGGAACAGAGCTGGGGTAAATCACGGTGTTGCCCCTTCCTCCACACAGCTACGAAGCTGCCAGAGTGCATGTGAGCATCTGTGCCACGAAGGCAACATAATACAAAAGGGTCCGTAGCTCAGCACTCCTCCATCCTCTGCTCTCCTGGCAGAGCAAGGATCCCCCAAACCCCACGCGTGAGTCCCCTCGATCCTTGGAAACGTGGACACACAGGTTTGCCTTGGGAAGCCCAAGCTTCTGCCTGATGCCAAAGAAATTTTTTATGTGCTGTTCTTCCCCAACACGACACAAGATTAATTACAGCCATAAAAACATTAGGAGCTTTCTAAATATTTTATGTGAATAAGCACACACAATATGAAGGTTTTACTTGTTGCATTTTCGTAAAGGACATTTTGTTTGTAATAACTAGGGAACCTGACAGGTGATTTTATTTTTAGTGCTCCTGTATGCTCTGAAGGACTCCAAACACAGAGAGGAGACAAGGGCAATGTAAACCACGCTCAGAGTCCCAGGGAGGGGATGTAGAACTAATGGGAAGGGGATTAGAATAAGAGAATTTCAACCAAAAACCTAATTCCAGTTGCCCTTGGGGAAGTGACTCCCTTCCCTTATTCCAGAGGAGGTCTGGCCTTTGTTTATCTCTGACTGGGAGCGCTGGTGGTGTGGGAACAGCTCACAGGCAGGGGATGCTTGACAACTGATGTTTCAAATGCGGAGATTTCAACCACGGTCATAGCAGAGGCTGCATGTGCCAGCAGGGATGGTTTGCACTGGGACAGTTTGTGCTGAGGGTGTTTCACCTGCTGCTGTCTTCTCCCAGCTATTTTGTGATCTGTAAATACCAGAGGCCATGCCAGCGCTGGAGGGCAGATGTTTGGTCTCTGTTTGGGTCGTTGGAATTCAACAGGAGCCCTGTGTGTCAGTGATTTTTCTGTCTGTTTTAGCATCCATCTGCTACTGGAAATCTGAAGGCATTAGTCTGTTTTTTCCTAGGGTGAGTTAGCAGCTAAATCAGCCTCTCAGTGATGGAAAAATGTTGGGGGATGCTTGGTGTTTCATCCATCACTGCCACCCTCAGAAGGGGCCCGTGCTCTGCACTGCCAAGTGGGGACATCCCGACCTGTTGTATCGCAGGAGATTCTGCAAAGCTGCCTGTGATGGCTTTGTGCCAGGAGCAGATCCCTGGTGAGGCACCGAGGGAAGCCTCAAAGCTTTCTTAAGCAGCCAGGGAAGGTTTGAGGATTTGACTTGTCATCTCTGTGTTTGAGAGACCAGAACTTGCTCACCATTATCCGGAGAGACAGGACTTCACAAGCAGCTCCCAAAGCAGGATCTGGTCCAGCCAGGTAGGGCTCATTTGCTGCCTGGATTGCTCAGAAGTTGCTACATCTTCCTCCTTGCTCATGCCTGGCTGCAATCCCAGGCAGAGCAGACTTGGACATCGAGCAATTACAACACAGAGCGCTCCTCTCCTCACTCTTCCTGACTGTCTGCAGCGATCCCAGTGAGCCGTCCAATTTCCTGGTGTTACTGTGGCAGCGCAAGGCAAGAACCCATTAACAACTGGGTCTCGATGTGTCTCATTCTCGGTTTAAATATTGAAGAGGCTTCGAAACACCTCTTCATCCTGGCAGTTGACCTGAAATGGTGTCTGTTGTGTGGTGCAGCTGTTACTGTTCCTGTGAGCTGCCATGGTTTCTGATTGCGGAGCACGGCGGCGCGGCGCTCCCAAGCCCTGACACACAGCAGGACTTGGGGTTTGTGCTGAATATTTCATGCAGACACATGCAGACAGAGGCCCCAGTCTGTTTTCAATTCTGATTTTCTCTGCTTCTTGAGGTGCATAAATGATGCATATTGTTTAAGCTTGCTGGTTTTGGAGGGGAGAAGAGTGACAAATGCCTTTGCTGCTGGTTGCCTGAGTTTGGGGCGAAGTAGAACTCGTGTCTTCAGCTGCCTGTTCAATTTTATAAGCAAAGCAGTTTTCTGGCTGAGCCCTGGGCAGCCCAGCTGCATCCCCCCAGCAGTCAGTGATGACACGAGGACCAGGGTGGCCCTCCAGCATTCCCCTGGCAGTCAGTGGTGACACCAGGACTGTGGCTCTGCAAGCCAAAATGGTGACCAAAATGGGTCAAATAGTGACCAAATGCCTCTCTCCACATTTCAAAGCATCCCAACATGATTCCTCAAAGCTCTGTGCTCTCCCACGTGTATTTATCCACGTTTTTCCTCTTTTTTTGCATTTTGTACCATTTCCCGGGGGCCGGAGGCGTCACATCCAACCGCTCACAGTTCATGGTTGGGCCAGATGAACTTAGGGGTCTTGTCCAAATAATGATTCTGTGATTCTATGACATTCAACCCTCTGCTGTTGGATCCCTCCCATCCCCAGGGTCCATCCCAGCTGTGGTCTGGGGAACTCAGTCACTGAGAGCATGTCAGGAGTCACCACACTAAAGCCCCAGCTCACTGTGGGCTTTCCCCTGCCTTCCTGTGGGATATTGCCTATGGATCCATGGAGAAGTTTCCTCTCAAGAAAGCCCTTTGTGGCATTTCCAGCAGCTGGAGAGAGTGATTAGAGGAATTCCCGGTGTCATTACAGGCTTTCCTTTGTCATGGCTCTGGTGGGGCAGGCTGTCCACCTTTCTCCTTAAGAACTTACCTGTGATTGACAGGACAAAAGAAGCTGTCACAAAATGAGACAGAAATTGGTTGTCGATGAGAGCTTTTCTTTAAAGGTCAAACAAACATGATAATGCAAACCCCAGAGGTGTGTTTTAGAAGGAATCACTAAAGGAAAAATCTATTATATTGTCTGCAGAGGGGTTAGCAAGGGATGGGGCAGCCAGGGCCTCATCCTGCCCACAGGGATGATGGACCACCGTGATTAGTGGGGATGCACTGAGCCTCTGGTGGCTTTGGAGATGGGAACTGGCGAATTCCAGACAAGCAGAGACCAGAGGGGAATATTTTTATTTATTTTCTTGATTCTGTAAACAATCATCCATGTCTTCAACTTCTATTTTACATAAATTAACAGAAAGCACCCTCCCCCCCCCATTAATCTTCTCTGGAAAGGGTTGTGATTCTGTGACTTTAAT
The DNA here is from genome assembly GCA_013398015.1 of Oreocharis arfaki. Lineage (NCBI taxonomy): Eukaryota > Metazoa > Chordata > Aves > Passeriformes > Paramythiidae > Oreocharis > Oreocharis arfaki. The sequence goes on along the minus strand of VZRR01002041.1, from coordinate 269,768 downwards.
TATGAAGAAATTTATGAAGAAAAATCTTAGTTAAATAGTTATATAAATTAGGAAGAAAAATGTTCGTATTAATTACTAAGAATTAATTATTATTCTTTGTAAATTACTAAGAAATTCTGAGTTAATTAATGCTAGCAAAGGCCCGTTAGAGCTGGGGAGACCAACCCATGTAAGCCTGTCCCTGCACAGATATAATGGCTTGGTGTCTTTTAGCAGATCAATTTTTGCTTTAAATGATTGTGCAAGTTAATAAAAAAACCTGTCAGAGTAAAAATGAAACATCTTGGCCAATATTTTTCCAAATTGTTTTGAGGGCTTTGACCTTTTTTTTTCTTTGTCCCAGTTCCAGGCTTGAAAAGCTTTGCAATACCTTGACATTTTGGGCAGGAGAGTGGGAAAAAAACACCCAAATTTGCCCCTAAATTAGGGAATGAAGCAGTAAAAATGTAGATTTAGTCCTCTGGACAGGCTCTGTGGTTCAGCCTTACCTCCTTTTTTCCTCAGGTCATATCCACTGCTACGTTCTCCATAAATAATCTTCAGGCTTCCTGGGGCTTTTAATACTAATTAAGTCTTCAAGTAGGGAGAAACGAGCTAAGGGACACTTATATCACAGGTTTCTCAGTCAGCCTTGTGAGCACTTTCCTTCCTGGCTTCAAAGGATTTTCAGGGGAAGGTTTTGTAGCATTTTGTAAAGACCAGGTCTGGAGTTTGGAGTTGTTCCCCCCTACAGCCTGTTTTATCCATAATTACTGGTTTGAGGGAACTTCATTGCTGTTTCTCCCCATTTTGAATAATAGAATTAGATCTGGGGGATTGGGGTTTTTCTGAAATCCTGGAGCAGGGTTGGAGGACAAAAGCCTGTGAGTTACAGCCCTCAAACGGCTCTGGCTGCACGATCTGGTCCCAGTGGGAGAGGGCAAAATGCTCTGTAAGGGGAAATCTGCCCCACGGCAGCACTGCAGCACGTTCAGGGACTCATGGCTGGAAAACAACATTTCCAGCATGTAATTATTCTTCTCAAAATGACCCTCAAGAGCTGATGGGTGCAAACGCCCGATGAGAGACGCTGTGTGTGAGAGCGAGTGCAGGAGAGGGCCCGGAGACCTTTTTCTGTTCTTTCTCATTGTGTTTTCAATCCCTCCAATGCTAAAAGCTCTCATTAAAGTTTAATCCTCTACGTTAACTCTTTACATCCACGATGCTGTTGCCAGTCTCCCATTTGGAATTACAGAGCTGCCATCCTGCCTGGTTTATTGGATTTGCTTCGGGCCCGCTGCTGCAGTGACCACCTTCACAGCTGCATTTTCCCTTCTTTCTCCAAACAAAGCCTGTTTTTATCTGTCACAGCGAGTTTAGCTTCAGTGTTTGCAATTGTTTTCTGGTGAAGATAGTTTCTCTCTGTTGACTGAAGGGAAAAGTAGTGAAAATAAGTAGTTAATTTAGAAACACCAAAGGGTCAGTGCTGGGAGAGCTTCAGAGTAATGCCTGGGTAGAGGGATGGTGGTGGCAGGTCTGGAGGGACAGGCTGAGCCTTCAGATCAGAGTCAGACGGAGAAATAGATGCTGACATTCCCTAACCAATGTGTAGGTTGCACAAGTGTGCGGGAAAACATCATTTAAAACAGACCTGAGATGCTTCTTTTTGGTGAGTTGGAGAAAACCAAAATGATTTGTTCTCCATGCTCTTTTGAAGCCACTTCACAAATGGATGTAATTAATTTCTAGATTAAACTTTTCATGTCTTCACATTGGAAATGTTTGGGTTTGAAACACTGAGGAAGAATTTTGACTCATGAAAGAACTTTGCTATGTTCACATTATTGTTTAACCAAACCGTAATGTGCTTTTTCTGGTCAATTGGATGCAGAAAATAACCTCGCCCAGGCCTGGTTAGAGGATAAACAACAGGTAACAGAGGTGAAGAGGGGAAGGGAAAATAACTGTCTGGCTTCATCCAAAATCCCAGGCAATCAATGCAAAGTCTCCAGTGGGCTCAAGGCCATGGCCTGGTGAGATGGAGGAGATAAATAGGACAGACAGATCAATCGTGGGCAAGAGGAAGGAGAACAAACGTCACCAATCCAATATTTTAAAAAAAGAACAATCCAGAGTTAAAAGCTTTGGCTTGATGGGTTTGGCATTACAATATCAAAGCTTTCGTCAGCACTGGAAAATATTTCACCTCAAGTTGATGCTCTTTGGCAAAACTAAGAAAGCAGGGGAAAGAGATGGAAAAAAGGGGAAAAAATAGCTTTGGTTTTTAAATTCTTTTTTCTCTTGTGCAAAGAAAAAAAGACACCTCAACAGAGAGGTTGCTTCGATCAGAAAGCTGTGCAGCATCATGTGTCCTCCCCGAGAGACCACGGCGAGCACAGACCAGTCAGTAATTTGAACAGAGCAGCAGATAAATACACAGATCTTTTAAATTCCAGGCATGAAACAGGGAATGTGGTGAGTCACAGAGCTGGAACAGCTCTAGGTGAGAAAGACACCGAGACAGAGGCACAGGCAGGGGTGAAGCACCCACCTCCCACCCTGCTTTCCCCCAGAGCTCATCCCCACAATGGGCAAAGCTGGTTCTCATGGTGGAAATGGTTCAAAAGGATTTGCAAAGGATCCATTTCCCTCACATCTCTCCTGTTTTTCCGCTTCACCCAAACTGGGAAGTTTTCCCCACCTTCCACCAAAATCTGAGCCAGCAGATTTTGAGTATGAGCACATACCTGAGGAGGCACAGCAGGTGTGATCATAGAACCACAGAATGTTTTGAGTTGGAAGGGACTGTAAAGATGATCTTGCTCCAACCCACTGCCATGGCAGGGACACCTTCCACTAGACCAGGATACTCCAAGCTTCATTGTGATGACCAGCCCAGTGTTCTCTTGCTGCTCTGAGCTTTCCAAAGGGAACTTCCAAAGTGGCTCAGTTAAGCTCCACGGTTGTTATAGATATTAGTGAAGGGAGAAAGTTGGCCTCTGAAGGCCCAGCTAATTTCCATGCTGGATCCTTGTGTCATTTGAATATTTTAGGATCTCTATTAAATTCTTTAAAAACCAAATAAAGATATCAATGTTGCCTTAGCTCTCAGTCAAAAGGTGCATGTGGTGGCCAGGATGAGGGAAAGGGTATCCCTTCTTGGCTATTCCTACCTGGAAAACAAAGCAGCCATTCAGATATAGCAGGGATCTATTTAAAAACATGAATAATTTTCATTTTGGAGATGGCTAAGGAAGCCCTTGACAACATGCCCCATTATGGCTGGTGGATCCTGAGCAGGATTAGGTAAAACAGTTTCGGAGTTCATTCGCTCCAGGTATCACAGATATGGCTTCAAACCGAACTAAACAAAGCCCTTGACCCAAATTTCCAAAGGGATAGGATGGGTACAAGCCTGACAATTCTGCTAAAAGCATGGTCTGCTCAGCCCTGCAGCGAGATGCTAAATGAGGGCACAATTTCAGCTCAGTTTGGGACACAGGAATTAAGGAGGACAGGGAAGGAGCCTAATGCTGGCATATTTTATTTATTTAACTGCATAGGGATGTGTTTTCTCTGCTGCTGCTGCTCAGGGATGGTGGAGGCTCTCCCAATTAGCTTCCCGCACTCCAGCACGCTCACACCTTTCCCGTGAGGCTCTTGCTTAGGTTATCTGGCAGGGATTTTCTCTTTTCCAGCTTGTCGGAGGTGAAAGGTGCTGGTTTTTCTCCCATATAATGAGCTGTTTTGTGCATGTCAGCACTGGCTCTGTGTTGTGTCTTCGTTCACGCCTTCGTGGAGAATTTCGAAATGCGACGTCTTGTTTCTGCTTTGGGCTTTCAAGCGATTTTAATCCCTGTGTGCATGCAATGTGCAGCAACAGAAATCACTTTTTAAATGGGTGGGGGGAAAAGCAGATTTTCTTCTGAGAACATATTTGCAAATGGCTTTTGTCCCCTCTCACCGTGCTGGGTCTGAACAGCAGCATGAAAGGAGCAACGTGTGCAGCACAGGAGGGAAAGACACAAAGCCGAAGGATGAGGCAGCCTTGTTACACTCACTTTCCAAAGCCAGGGCCTCCAAGTCTAATAGGTATCTCTTGTTAAAAAAAAAAAAAAGAAAAAGGTGTTCTGAGTAGCTTTCCTTATTTCAGGGCAGTATATTTGGAGTGTGAAAGGACTTGAAGGGGAGATTTAGGAAGCTGGTGGCAAATCTGGGTATGTTCTCCTGACCCTTGGCTGCTCATGAAGTTGAAGCCATCCTCTGAACTGAGGAGATCATATCTGGTGAGATCTTGGGGTGAGTGAACAGTTCCTTCTACAGGAGCCAATGCCACTTCCTTCTGACTTTAGGGTAGGACTTGACGGGGAGGGTTTCAAAGCACAAATTCAGCAAAAGCACTCTTTGTTCTTGCTGAGTGCTCACTTGCAGACGAGCTCCCACCAGCTGAAAGCTGCTGGGTTTCCTTCTCACTGTGCACTGAAAAGCAGCTCCATGGTGATGCATGCCCTGGCTGAATCCTGAAGCTGGGGAGGATGTGCTGGCCATGATGCTGCATCTTCCTCTGGCTCATGGGTCTGGAGCCATTTCCACTGCTGGTTGTTGCTGCAGACCAGGTCAAGTTTAAACAGAGTGACAATTTCTCCAGAGGGTCCAGGAGACCTCAGCTGAGCTCCCCAAGAACAGCAGGGCTGGGTTGGCCAGGGCTTTGGGCAGCCTGGTCTGGTTGAAGTTGCTCCTGCCCATGGCAGGAGGGTAGAACTGGATGGCCCTGAAGGTCCTTCCCAGCCCAACGCAGCCTGTGATTCTGCGTCACCCAGGCACTGAGGGAGCCCCACTGGGCACGGACACTTCAGGGCCATCCACCAGGGCTGGCCAGGACTACTTCCACTTTTTGCAGCCATGCTCCTTCAGATGAACCATCCGAAACCTTCCACATGTACATGAAGTACCTTAGCAGGATGCACCAGAGGGAAAAGAGGGCCAGCTTCTTCCATTCCCTTTCCTTCCTGATTTGCACCCATTTTGCATGGTATAAAGGACTCTCTGGACTCTCACCTGAGGAGATACTGAGAAGTCCCTCACTGAGCCAGCAAGGACCTGGCTGTGCAGTCTTGGCTGTAATCACAAAGCCTCAGCCACTTTTCTTCTAAAGAGGTGGGATTTGTGCTTGGAATAAAGCCTGAAATTAGCCTTTTCACTGGAATGGTGGTGGATGGTCGGTGCGGATCTTTCTCTGAGTCTATGGGAAGTGGTCCAATCTCCCGGCTCACGGCACCATCCCAGAATGCCTTTAAAAGCACAAAAAGTCAAACTTCGTGTTAGCAGCTCAGCTGCTTCAAATAACACAGAAGGAGATAGGGGAAGAAAATAAACAAACCCAGATTTTAACAAACATCTTCTGCTTCAAGCCCATTCTGGATTTGTTGGCAAGGTGAGTGCACTTTCCAAAAAGCCTTTTAGATTTTTGAATGGTGAATTCAGATCTTGTGTTCACTTGAGGGGGAAATGACAGGAAACAGGAATGGGCCTACAATACAACTCCACACCCCCCCTCCCCAATTTTATATAAATCAAATCATCAGCCGAAAGTAGACATCAAAATTACAATATAGCTCTTGACTTTCAGCAATTAAAAGCATTTTGTGATGACTCGCTTGATTAAAACGAGATCATCCATTTAAAATGAAAATTCAGAATGAAAATTGCTTTTGTTGCACCGATTATTCTATTTTAAAACTCCTTGCTGTTATCACCCTAATAAAAAGCTGTCACTTCTTCTGTCAAGCAATTCACAACATGAGGCATTTGCATTTCTCTCCGACTTGTGTTTATTTTGGTAATTACAAATGGATTCTTCTTCTAACCCCCTTCTCCCCCCATCCTTCCCTCCTGCCCTCTCCTCCCTCACCATCACAGGGTGAGCTGCTGCCCTTTGTCTGGGCTATACACAGAAAAATCCCATGCAGGGAAATTAGGAAAGGAGGAAAAATAGAAATTATCAGCAGGGTCAGTTCTTTCTACCTATAAAAAGCAGCAGTGGGTTTGACCTGTGGAGCCAGGGAGGCCGGGACCCCCCTAGCATCTCTGCGTGGCTGATAGCGAAGTGCTGGTGGAGGCTGCCCAGAGCTTGAACCAGCAACATGACAGCCACTTTGTCATAGATTGAAAAAAAAATCCCACAACAAAACCCTCTTTGTGCTGAATGGAATGATAATTCCCTGCCATTAATTGAAATTTTGATTGACTAGATTGAACAAGTAATGATAAAAGCCAGTTTCACTTCAAGATCATGGGCTGGATTGTGGGTGGGTGTGCACAAGCAAGCCAGATTCAGGGAAGATGGGGAATAATTTCACTTCTGTTGTTTGCCTTTCCCTGTCCTGATTCAATCCCAAAGCACAAACAGAGCCAGAAGTCATCCTCCTCCTTGTTCTGCCAACCAATACGGCAGATGAGACTGGCCCCAGAAACTGGTCCTGCTGTCCCCATCCGCACCACCTTCCCCTCCAAGGAATGCTGAAGAGGCCTTAGGGACTGTTGCTTGCCGTAGTAAAGGAGTTAATTGGAAAGGATAATTAGTTAAATGGCCGTCAGTGGAGGAGCAGGGTGTCCCTGCTGCAGGCAGCTGGGCCAGGTGGGGGTACTGGAGTGTGCTCACCCCCCATATCTTGCTCATCCCCAGCTTGCTGCCAACTTGCCCTGGGCTCCAGCTCCTCCTTGGCTTTTTCTGTTGCCACCAAATTTGAAGGAGCAGCTGCAGCCAAATTCATACTGTGGCTGCTGTGTCCATGTGGTTTGATCCTGGAGGTGTATCCTGGTCTGATCCAGCTCAGGCTGGCCCTTGGGCACACACTGTAGGGAGCCAGGAGCCTCTGAGGTGTGGAATACTCCCAGCACGTGTGTCTGTGTGTGTATTTGTGTGCATGCCTAGATAATTGTATTTGGGATACATGGAGCTGCATGTGTGGGCGTACAATATATAAATAAATACGTATGTTTCAAAGTTCTGCATTTTCCCATCTCAGAGCCGTCTCTGGCTCACAGTTCAAGACATAAAGGCACACCAGTCTCTCTCTCAGCTTTTAATCTCTCTTTCCATAGGCAGCTGCTCCCTCTCTCCCTCTTGAACCTGACAGCGCCGTTCCATGAGTCGCTGTTCCAGGGCCGAGGGTGTTCAATTTATCTGCACAAAGCACTTGTGCTTAATCTGGAGAGCACAGGGACGCCCTCATCCCCTCACCCAGGCTGTGCCAGCTAGCCTCAGCAGGGCAGCACTGCCACCTTTTTTTTTCCCCTTCTTCCTTTTGGGTAAATTGGAGCCAAGAGCTTAAAGAAAAAAAAAAAAAAAAAATAAAACCAGCAAGGTTTTCAAGGACAGTGTGCTATGGGTAACTCTTTTTCCTCTTCCCTTTCAGTGTATTTTGCCCTAATATTCCAAATTCCCAAGCATGGCATAACCCTTCTCCCTCACCCATTCTTTCTTGTGATTAATAAAAACTTGGGAAGCTGTAAACTCTAGGAGAAGGCCAAAAGGATTGAGAAGGAGAGGCGAGAGCAATTCCGTTGTTGCAGTCATGCCCCAGGAACCTCTCAGATTGGCAGCAGGAGGGTGATGGGATGAAGATGCAGAGGCCACCCAGACTGTGCTCATCCCTGAGCAGCCCAGCCTGGCAGAGATGGGTCTCTTCTCCCAGGTAACAAAAAACAGAACCAGAGGAACTGGCCTCAGGTTGCACTAGAAGACGTTTAAGTGGGATATTAGGGAAATTTCTTCACTGAAAGGGTGGTCAGGCATTAGAACAGGCTGCTCAGGACAGTGGTGGAATCACCATCCCTGGAAGTGTTCAAAACACATGTGGCTGTGGCCCTGGGGGCGTTGTTTAGTGGTGGGTTGGCAGAGCTGGTTTAATGGTTGGACTCCATGATCTTAGAGGGCTTTTCCAACCTTAATGGTTCCATGATTCTCCGTGTGTCTCCTGAGTGCAAGTTCATGACCAGGGCTGTGCCCTCAGCCTGGGGTTTATCTGAGCCACCTCTGAGCTGGTATGGAGGAGAAATCCTCACACTTTTTGCTTCTCAGGTGTCCAGGAAGCTCCTGTCCCTTCTGAGCTTCTCTTTACAGAAGCATCCCAAACCACCTCAGTTCCTTGGGCAGGCTCTGAGGTTTCCTCAAACCAATGCAAGTTTGGGATGAGCCAGATCTGAACAGTGAAACACAGGAGAAAAATTCCCTGGGGCTCTTTGATGATTTCCAGCACCAACAATTCAATTTCAACAGAAAAAAAAAAAAAAAAGTGCTGAATTTGGAGAAAAGGCTCTTTTTGGGGCCTTCTTTTTGTTTTCCTGGGTGCACATCTCTCAGTGATGGAAATAGAAATAGCAATAAAAATACCATCTGAGCCTTACCTGTCCAGGTTAATAACCAGGTTGAAGAAGGCAGATACAGCAGAGGCACTGCTACCATTTGTATTTTGGGAAATGGGAGCACACAGTGGCTCGTGTGTTTTCTTACAGAGAGCAAAATCAAGATGTAAGGAACCAGTGAGGAGGATGAAGGGGCCACCAAGCAGGGTATGATTAATCTGCAACTTGCTTAATCGGCCTCAGGATAACTGAGAGTTGTCTCTGGGTAATTGAGATCAATGGAGTACCATCAGACACTGCTTTAAAGAGCACCCAGCTTCAAATGCTGAGCAAAGCAGGAGGAGCCAGGGGAGTGAGGACAGCCGGGGAGCACAGGGAGGATGCTGAGCAGCCACAGGGAAATGGTCCTACACAGGGGATGCTCAGGAGAAGGTGGTTTGTGGTGATTTTGTTCAAGATCAGGTTCAACAGATTTCCAAGCCCCTGATCTCTGCCAGGGGGACGTCTGGGAAAGTTGATTCTCTTGCTGAACAAGGCTGTAATTCATGTCCACGCTGAGAGGACAGTGCAGTTCAGATTTGCTGAGGAGTGTGAGCTGCGTGTCCCATGCTCAAGGAGTGCACGAATCTTTTCATGCTTCCAGCTACAGAGATGTGTTGCCCAGAGCAGCTGTGCCTGCCCCTGGATCCCTGGAAGTGTCCCAGGCCAGGCTGGACGGGGCTTGGAGCAGCCTGGGACAGTGAAAGGTGTCCCTGCCCATGGCAGGGGTGGCACTGGATGGGCTTTAAGGTGCTCCCAACCCAGACCATTCCATGATTCTGTGATAGTTACCGCTGATGGGAACATCAGAACTTCATCTCAGTTTTGCAGGTACCATATCTCCAGGTTGTGCCTGTCCTCTGAAAGAGGCTGGATCAGGCATTCCCATGAAGGGTTTGATTCCCTTCTGCCTAAACTGTGTGAAAGGAGAAAATGTGTCTATTTTTTTTTACCCCACTGTGCTGATGAGGTCAGGGAAAGAAGGTTGTTAATTCCAGAGTTTATAAGAGGAAGCTTTTAGCCACTGGTTTCTGTCCAAGTCCTGGCACAAGAATCAAATACCCAGAAAACAAGACCCCAGTGAGGGAGAAAAGTGTCGTTTCAGATCAGGGCAAATCCAAGTGCTGGTAGGCACAAACAAAAGGCAATTTGGCAGCCGTTGACCACGCGGCTTTTTCTTTCTTCTCTTCCCCAGTGGCTATGGAAACTGCGTTGTTTGTCCGCCTTCCTGAGGAAGGTGGGAATGCAGAGCTCCCCAGGGAAAAAAACTCAGCCAACACCAGACCTTTTCCTTCAAGGGCATGAGAGGCTGGGGGCTGCAGGGTCAGGCAGGGGAGCAGGACAGAGACCTAGAGGAGTGGATGTCCTACTTGGGGACAGTGGGAACTGCTCTGTCTCCCTGCTGATTCACACAGTCACAAAAAGGTGATCCATCTGGTGAGAGGTGTCCCTGCCCATGGCTGGGCATAGAAATGAAATGATCTTTAAGGTCTCTCCCATCCCAAGCCACTCTGTGATTTTCTGAGTGCCCACACTGCTGGTGCTCACCAGGCAGGTCATCTGCCTTCCCCATTTGATTAATTTTAGTGACTAAACTGGAAATTTTTATATCTGATTTTTAGGATCTGCTGTCAGCTTCCTTTGGCTCTGGGTGGTTGGGTTTTTTAAGACCAAAAGCCCTTTGCAAGCTGCTTTTCACAATCTCTCATCTATTGAGGACTTTTTTCAATGCAAATCCCTGGACTCCAGAAGCTCTGGATTGAAAAGGGAAAAATTACTGTCATGAGATTTGAGCTGCTGGGCTCAGGGATGGGCGTGAGAAGTTTGAGGTTTACAGATTAAATATCAGAGAAGCTGTCGTGGCTTCAGGGTGGTTTCCAAAGAGCGTGTTCAAGATCAGCGGTGTTTACAGCAGAGGCTCTGTGAGGAACTGCTCTCTGATTAGCACAACAAGGAGCAGTTTGGGACCAGCCCTTCTCTTGCCCTCTGCAGTGTAGGTTATGAGAGGCTCCTTCCAGCCCCTGCATAAGCCCTTGCCGCAAAGGAAGTAGGTTCTCAGCTCTTTTGAGTGGTTTGCGAAGGTTAATGAATAAGGAATCAATTAATGGTTTCCTAGCCTTGCACTTTTTCTTTTCATTTAAAGAGTTCCCTTTTTGAAGATTAGTTTAATGTTAAGAATAATCTGGGTTTGCTGAGAGCTAATTAAATGTGGCACCATCTCTCCTTGTCCCGTTCTCGCTCCTCACAGCACTCTGTGACTCCAGGAGCTGCTCTCCCTGGGCAACAGCAAGGAACCCCTCCAGCCCCTGCCTGGGGCAGCAGAGGGGCTTCAGGCCCCCACAGCTTGTGTAGGGCAGCACCCCAAAGCATTTTGGGGTTTAGGCAGCTCTTTCTGGCTCCAGTTTGCTGAGCTTGTGGCTGCAGCCCAGGGCAAATGCCCCACAGGTGCACTCAGACACTGCTAGAGGAGGGGTTGGGACACCAGGAGTTGGACAGGGTTAAGCCCACATGAATTTGGAGGAGCCAGGAGCAGATTTCTTTCCTGTCTCAAGAGGAATCCAGTGAGACACTCAAAGGAGTAACTGGATGTTTCCTCAGAAAGCCAAATACAGGGCAGGAGCATCAAAGGGATGTGGGAGAAGTTCATGGCTGTTACTTGCAGCTGGATCCACCAGTCCTGATTCTGTCAGGGTACAATTGGAGTCAGTCCCATCACAGAGCTCAACATGATTCCAGCAGTCACAGCTCACTTGGGACTTCTTTGCACCAGCACGCTGAATTCCCATTTTCCCTTAATGTGGGCACTGCTTTACCAGAATATCTTCCCATCTGGGAGAGTCTGAAGCCATCACAATCTCCTGTGAACCCAAGCCCAAAGCCATCAAACGTGCGGGCAGGACCCACTGAGCTCAGCACACTTGGCTGAGTTTCTCCATTAATCTGGCCCATTTTACAGGACCAACCTTGAAATTAAACACTCAGCACACATTAGCAGTGGCACCAGTAGCAGCACCAGAAAACTCAGGGGTTCAACCTGGTGGCAGTATTTAATCAAGAAAGTGCTATTATCTCCCCTTCTGCATTGGAAACCCATCACACCTGGGCAGAGCCTTTTGGTCAGCATTGCTTGGCCGAGATTTTTGTCTGATTTATTAAAGTAGTTCCCCCATTACCAAAGAGCTGGAGCAGAAACACCCATCAAAGGTTTAAGAGCCTAAAATGGTTGTTAATTAGCCCAGCAGGGAAGGCAGAGTCTCAATGAGGTTTGTCTTTAAACTACCATTAATTTGACAATGTAAAGAGATAAATTTGGTACTTAATTCAAGCCTCACCTAATCAAATAGATTATGGTTGTTTCCTGTACCCAAAATGTAGATAATCTTTAACTTCTTGGGGTTTTTTCGGAAACGGGATCGTGTTGATACTTGTGACAAAGCCCTGCTGGCCTCTCTCATCCTCCCCACACAGCATCCACCCCCGAATCCCTCTTAAACCGTTCTGCTTTGAAGGGATTAGGAAAAGGGAGGGGTGGAGGGGAGCAGAGCAGGACAGCGAGGGCCAGGGTCGTGTTTTGGTGCTGAGGGATTTTGGCTCCTGCTGCCCTGGGCACAGGTACCCTGAGGTGGTTTGCACCAACCTGCTGCCAAGCAAAACCTCCACTGGAAGCATGCGTGGGTTTGGCTACAGTGGGGCAGATCCCAGGGTATTTTTAAGGGGAAAAGTCTATTTTAATAGACTTAATTAGATTTTTTTAAAAGTGAGAGAGGAGAAAAAAACCCAGCTGCCTAAACCCAGACGAACTTTGCCAAATATTCCCTTTCTGTCTCAAAACTCTGCATAAGGACCACATCTATCCAGCCCGCAAGGAAATTCTCAGCTTGAGCATTGTGTCAGAGAGGAAAAGCCACTTTTCTAAAGCTCTGTTCCTTTTCTTTTCCTTTTTCTTCTCTTTCCCCCCATGTTAATCTAATCGCCTTGCACAGGAAAGTCAGGAAAAAAAGGCAATGGAAATTTACATGCAGCAGGATTTTCACTGGGACTTTTAGATATTTACAATACCTCAAGGAATAAAGAAAACCATATGGATTAGGGCCTTGGAAACCAGGCTGTGCACTGAGTGTGTGTGCATGTGTATAGGCACTGAGTATTAGCCACAGACCCAGAAAAAGAGCCCACAACAAATTTATCTTTACAACTCTTAAATTATCTTTCAGTTGACACTTATTAACCTCCTGCCAAACTCATTATCTACGTGAATAAAGCCCAAGCTATCAAACAGAAATGGCTCATAACTGCTGCCCCTGCTCGGGAAAATTTGATTGTGAATAGGCAAGCTGAAACAAGGTTTTATGTATTATTTTTATTTCTCTAAAAAGCTAAATCCTAGACCTTGCTGAAAGAGGCTCCCAGAACGATGCAAGCAGAGACTGCAACCGGCCAAATTACCATAGAGAGAGCTGTGAAATCCAAGCAGAGGAAACACATTCTGCTCTGATTTACAGTTTTATGTCTCGGAGCAAGGAGTCCTTCTATCCCCTTTCAGGCTGTGCTTTTTGCTGTGAGTTTCCTAGGGCTGGTACATGACATTCAGAGATCAGGAGTGGAGGGAATTTTGTTTGCTAACAAGGACAGTTTGGGTCTGGGATTTTCAACCTTTGTGAAGGGGGAGTATCTGTTATTTCATAACTATTAATTTATCAATGGAAATAAGCATTTCCTTTGGCTGAATAGTGCAGCCTCAAGGATTTAACTCCTGGGTCTGGACCAGCATTTCCCATCCTGCTCTGACTTTTACCTTCTGGGTGACTGCAGGGGAAAAAGCATATTATAGAAATGTTTCAATACAGTTCCCACTAAGGGCACGATGAGACTTAATGCCTACAAAGACCAAGAAATGGAGGGTTTTAGGAAAGGGTTTTGTTGTTGCTTAAAGGAAAGAAGGGATATGCATACCCCAACCTTCTGGAGAGGCAAAAATCCCCGCACTCAGCAGCTGCTTGTTGAGCTTTGGTATTTGATGGCTCCAAATTAATCGAATAAACAAGGCATTTCTGCGCAAAGAGCAATTAGAGGCAGCCAAGTCCTGCTCCTTTCCACAGCTGCCTCTGTGACAGGTTAAAACCCCTTCCCTGTGTAGCTTCTGGAGCCTGCTAAGCACAGCTCGGGGCTGACAGCCAGGCTGAGATTTCCCTGGTAAGGCAGCGGCCAATTAACCTGATGAAAAGGAGGGAGACGGATCAGACAGGGCTTCTGCAGGGGTAGGCAAGGCCTTTTCAAGTGAGGGAGAGGAACAGAGAGAGACAGAGAGAATTCGGGGGTCCACAAACCCCCACTGTGTGCAGACTGGCTGTTTATAGGACACTTTGTCTCTGATATCCCCACAGAGAACAGCATGTGAGACTCCTGTTCTTAGATTTCCTATTTCTGGTTCTCAAAACACTGTCCCATCCCCAAAATGTATGTGCACATCCGAGCTGCGATTCCCAGACCAGTGATCCCGTGGCTGTTTAATCGACAAAAAGTCATCACCGTGTATGTGGGATCAGTCGTGTATCAGTGTCTGCGCTCACATTTTGGATGTGCTCATATGTGACGGACCTGGCAGCGTCTCCACAAGTGTCACAGACGACCTGGGGACGCACAGAACGGGGCACACGCTGCCTGCAGGCACTGAGAGCAGCAGAGGAGCAGAGGCAGGAGCGTGGTCGTCCCTGGTGGCTGAGTGGACTGACAGCGATACCGCGCTCACAGCAGGAGCTGCAAACGCAGCCCGATTGTGTGTGGCCAATCTGCAGGACTGACTGTGTCCCACTTCCATCTGGCCTGTGCGTGTGTGAGCCATGGAGCAAATATGTTTTATGTGTGAACTGAAGAGGCTGTGCATGTTCTACAAGGTCAGTTAATGAACCGATGCTGGAGATGGGAGGGAGAAGCCATCCCAATGCCGAATCCCTTCGTGAGTCAGAAAAATGTGCTCAGAGCATCTGCAAAGCCAGAAGGAAAACAAGCCCCTTCTCAAGCAACTGGCTTTCAGGCTGAGCCAGGGCTTTTTGGATTTCCCCTTGTTAGGCTCTAAATTACTTCCTTCATTTTCCCCGTCACTCCTGGAGTTGTCTCCAGCCCCGGGGCCGCAGGCACGCACAGGGCTAATCCTCTGCGAGCTCTGCTGTCTGGTGGACTTCAGAGACATGGATAGACTCGGGCAGTCTGAGGCATCATCCATCACATTCACTGGAGACAGCTGTCAGCAAAGCTAATCATCCTCTGCCCGAGTGATGCTCCCCCAACGCCTGCCTGCCTCTGGGAAAGGCTGGTCCTTCCTCAGTGCCACCAAAGGGAATTGAGACAATTGCAGAGGGTGGAGGGAGCTGGGCAAGAGGACCAGAGCCTGGTACTTCAGGGCTGGGCCCTTCCTCCTGCCTGTGCCACCCTGACACCCAAGTGGGTGCTGGCAGGACCACAGTTCGGTGTGCCTCCAGGGACTGGGGTGTTTGTTGGCAGGGTGAGCCCCAGCCTGTGTAACGTGCCCAGGCACAGGAACCAGAAGAGATTCATGTCAGAAGGTGCAAGAACCACAACCAGTGTCCATCTAAGATGTTAAGTACAGATCTGTCCTCCCCTCTGAGGCTGGGAGCACCATAAATACTGACACTGTCCCCCACTGTGGGAGACACCTCTAAGTTGAAGTTCTGAACTGCCTGACATATGACTTCACCTCTGTTTGGTTGCGCAGGGTGTTTCCCAGGGACAGCCTCTCTCTGCCAAAGCCTTGGGCACTGTGTCCAGCTGAGCCACAAGTGTTTTGTGCCTCCCTGGTCCCTCTTTGCAGCACATCCATCTCTGCAGTGTCAGACACACTAGTCTCCCAGGTGGGATGTGTAGGAGAAACCCTTGGCTCTCGCCCTCAGGCAGCAGATCACTTTGGTACCACTGAGCTGAAAAGTGCCCAGGATTGGTCAGCATTGTCCCAAACAACTCAATGTGCCAGGAGAGTGAGGGTGGCATGGGAAGAGAGAACTCACAGGAACTGCTCCTGTTGAAACCAGCAGAGCTGGACACTTGCTGACCCATGCCCTGCCTCCCCAGGTAAGCACCCCTGTGTCCATCCACGCAGAGGAGAGCTCTGCCCTGAGCTGAACTTCCTGCTGGAGACAGATGAGAGATTGCAGCGTGTTTAATTCATGGCCCCATGTTTCTATTTCTGGTTGCTCTCAGGCCAGGCTGTGTGAGGGAGGCACCTCTCAGGCACTACTTCCCATGTCCTTTGCATGCTGCTCTCCCAGCAGTGCATGCTAGGGGCAGGCCTGTTGGCCAGGTTTGGGGTGATATGGAGCCACAGAAGCAGAGACAAGGGCAGAGACCTGCTAGAAAGGGCCACCCTGTTGCAGAGGGGCTGCAGCTCCAGGATGGGCTATGTGGCCCCATCGCAGACCTGTCCGAGCACTCTGCACCTCTCCACGTGTTCATCCTGTTGTGTTGAGCACTGATTCCCATTTTAAAGGCAGAAAAACTGAGACTCAGAGGTATCAAGGTCATATACAAGTATCAATTTGAGTTCAGGCTCTCCTGAGTGTGAGATAAGGCTGGAGCTCCACTTTGATGGGTCAAACCCTGTCTTCAGCCTGGGCTCAACCTCATACGGGGTTTGCACCACTGTAAGGGGACACAGCCACTGCTGCATCTACCCCTCCTCCCCAGGCAGTTCCTCATCCATAAGATTATTCTCCAGACAGAGCAACCTGCACAAGGGCAGGTAATTCATGGCTGCAGATGGGCTGTTGCATCACTCTAACCTACAGCACTGCAGTCCCTCCTGCCATTGGCTACTGCAGGAATTTCCTGGGCCAAGGCAAGCTGCAAGATAGAGATCTATAGAGATATATAGATGTATAGAGATACGTATTTTTCTCTCCTTTTCTCTTCTGCAAGCTGCTTGAGAGCAAAGTCATTGGCATAGCATTAATAGGGAGCACACTGGGCATCTGCCGGCTAAGCTGACTCCCCCTCCACCCCCTGCTGTTTCCAATTTGTAGCCCATATTTTAATTCCCTGCCCCACTGTTCCCTTCCTGCTCTCGTAAAAGCCACCGTCCCGCCCGAGCAGTGGCTGGCGGAGCAGCTGCCATTTCCAGCCAGATAATGATGAAGATACTTTGGTTCTCATTGGGGTTCCAACCACAGGAGCCTGCAGCTGCTGGCACCAAAGGACAAAGTTGCTTCTCCTGCTTTTATCCTTTTTCTCCCCTCCTCTTCTTTAACTGCAGGATTGTTTTTATTTATTTATTTTTATATATAAACTCTGCATCCTGTTCTGTTCGAGATGGAGGAAGGGAAATGTTTGCAAAGCAGAAACTGTACCAGAACTGCTCGTAAAGCATCCTTGTGCCTCCTGGAGTGGTGGAAAGCAAGGGCAGATCCACGCCTGATTTAAGAGCAGACTAATGCTCTTGCATCCTTCCTCCCCACCACATGACACAGGATTTGTGCCGAGAGGCAGACCTCATCTCGCTAGCAGTCTTGAAGTGCTCGGTGGATTGGTTTTGCAGGCAGAAGTCTGGGAGGGGAGAGAAGGGAAAATGCAAACGTCACACAAGCAGGAACAGCCACGTGGTGAGGACGGAGCATCCTCTGCCCTCCAGCTCCCTCCGCTTCATTTCTGCTGCATTACAGGAACCAGATCCTCCGCCCGGCGCAGCTTTGCTCCCCCGGGAATGAGGGGAAAGGGCGGGGAAACCTGCGGAGTGAGGAGCAAAGAAAGGTCTCCTGATGAGACCGCTCAGGAGAAGTCCTTCCCACAGCTCCTGGAGAAGTAACTCCCTTTCCTTGCGAGGTCGACAGAAAGCTGTGAATCCTTGGCTGAGGTGCTCAGCTCCCTGCAGTTCTGCTTTGCCCTCGGGGAGGGGAGGCACAACACGAAAGCCGAAGGATCTGGCTGGGGTGGTTCAACACGCAGCGTCAGACCACAGGTGAACATTTTCCTGGTTCCATCTCAGATCCTCTTGACTCTCCTCATCTTAGATGGACAGGCACCAGTGGATACCCCCTCTTTCTTCTTTCTTCTTCTGCTGGTTCACAAGTAAATTCAATAAAATTGTGAGAGATTTGTTAGGATTAAGGTCAAATAAAAAGTGAAAAGGCAACTGGATTTGTTTTATTATTGATTATAGAAAGTGCAGATATTTATTAACAGCCAACAGGCTAACCGTCAAAATGATTCTGTATCAACAAAAAGAACCCCCAGCAGATGAGTCAAATGTTTTCAGCATCATGGGAACGAGATTAAATCAAATACAATTGATGCAGCAAATAAAGATGCCAATGTTAACAGCTACTATATAATTTCACATGGTCAATCTCTATTTATTTATATATATATGTATGTATTATGCCCTTTTTTTTTTTTTCACTTTTTAAGGAGTCTCTGCCAATTGCAAATGCTGTCAGTGCCTTGGGTCAGAAGTTGAGTCATCTGGTCTGTTCAGCATCTGATACATGTCAAAGACAGGGAGCAACAGAGAGGCCCCAATGTCACCAGGATGGGCCACAGGGCATGGGAGAGCTGCAGCTCTGGTTACTTCCAGGGGGAGCCTGGGGCAAAGACTTACCTGTTTCTTGACTCAATTTTCCCAATTTTCTGTTTCTTTTTAAAAGAGTGCTTTGAACTTGCTGGGTGAAGCGGAGCTTGGGGGAACTCAGGAAGCCTTGGGTCATGCCAGCCCCTGCACCCATAATGGCCCACCCCAGCCACTGCCACCCCAGAGTGACTTTCCCTCTGTCAGCTCCCAAAAAGCACATCCGTGGTGGCAAGGGGTGGCCGCACAGGGTGCTGAGCCTGCTGTGCCTTGGACAGCCCAGCCCTCCCTCCCCCAGGCTATTCTGGTCCTCCTCCTTCCGTCTGTGAGTGGTTTCCTATTAGTACAGAGCCATTAAAATTCAAGGTCGGATTTGATTCTATATCGATCATTACTAGGCAAATTAAAGACATCTTTCTTCTCTTCCTCTTGTGTTTCAGTGCCAAGAGGCTTCCCATTGTTCACTCTTACAGGAGGCTGCTGCTGCCTCAGTGTCTCCTTGGATGGGATCTGCTCCAGCCAGCAAGGTTTCATGGTTCCTGTTAAAGAGAGATTTTCCAGGTTTTAACAAAAGCAAAAGTGACTGTAAGTTTGGAGGATTGTAAAGGCTGTGGGTTAAAATCTCTGGACTGCAGCTGAATGCAGGAATCTCTGTCAGAAAGGATAAGTGCAGCATCAGGCCTGTGACAGCTCTCTCCTGTGCAGGGGTTTGGCTCTTCACAAGCACAGTGTGGCGCACCTTGAGACTGAGATTTTACCTTCTCCCCTCCCGTTCAACCTAAAATAACCACCACCCCCTGCAGCCTCCTTCCCAGTGCTTCAGCCCCTGCAGGTCTCAGCCTCTGGTGCATGCAGGGGACCCCAGCTCTGGGCATCAGTGTTTGCAGGACTGGAGCACATCAGCGCCAGACCTGCAACCCCAGGCTGTGTAGACACACAGAAAAACAGTGTTCCCTGGCCTGAATCATGCCCAAAGCACTGCCTGATGTTCTGGGTGTTCAGCTGATGGGTCTCAGCTCTGTTCTCCCAGGCTGTCTCCCCTGCAAGCCCTCCCTTGCCTGATGCTGCTTTTGAAGCTCCCCTCTCCCTTAGCTGAGCTCTGGATGACAAATGCCAGCTTTGACCTTACAGGGAGCACTTGGAGGGGAATCTTGACGCCAATGTGAGATCAAAAGAGAAACTCTCTGACAAGTCCCTTTCTAAAGCATCAGGACAGCATCTTCCAAATTATTTCTGTTTATACTTTGCCAGTGACTCATGAGTTGATGTTCTGTCCTGTAGGTTACTCTAAAAACAGGAATAATTACACTGCTAATTATCATTTGAATTATTCATTTTGTTCCCATCTTCCTTTCTCCTGGAAGAGGGAGATGTATTGTCAGTTGTGGCTGTCTTTGTGCAGCATGATTAGATCCTCTCTTGTGCAGTGATGGGAGAGATCTCATCAAAATCTGCTTCCAAAAATGGAACCATGATGGGGAATTTCACAGGTTTCAACAAGTTAAACACCTCTCCCCTCCAGCGATGTAAATATGCACCTACATCTCCACATGGGTACACACATATGCACACACACCTTAACTAAGCACAAAAACACATTCATCCCCATCATCAAAACAAACCCTTTTCCTCAGCTGAAGGAGAAATCAGGCTCTAATGAGACTGGAAGCGTGTGGCACATGTGTTTGTGTGTGTTTTCCTAATTATCGCCTTTCAAGTAAAATTAAACATCTCTCAAAGCTGGACATCTTTCCAATAGGTGAACGAACTCCAGGGCTGATGGTAACATGAAAAATTTTCCCTGTCACAGGCAGACAAACAAATTGTGGGGTTTTTTTCTTCCTTAGGAAAAGCATTGAAGTGAAATTACTATCCCTTTGTTGTTGCCAGAAGTCCAGCTGAAGGGAGCCCAGCATTGTTCTCACTCGGGCTGGGGCAAATCAGGACAAAGTCCAGAGATGCTTGTGACAGGAAGGAGAAGTGAAGCTGGTTTGAAAGGTGACTTTGGCATCTGATTCTTGCTCCCAGGTGGAAGATCTCAAGGTCGGGGCCCTGCTTTGTGGATTCAGCATGGGCTGAGGATGGAGCTGTTCAGTGGGACAGTCTGAATACCTCAGATCGAAGGTGTTCCTGAAAGATGCTCACCTGGATGACATGCTGAGGACAAACCCTGTATCATTCCTCTTTTTCCTTCTCCAAGGAATTTGGTCACTGGAGGTGAAATCCGGGGCAAAGCAGCCCTGAGCCAAGACCCCTCTGCACTGTTCCTTGCTCCACAACTCTTTCAGGAAAGCAGTCCTTGGCCAAAGGCCCAGCTGCGGTCCAACACCCCTGACATCTCCAAAGCTCCTCTGCTGCCACTGCTGAGCAGGGCTGGGGCTACTCCCGCTGGCTCATCCCCCACCACCTTCTGCTGTGCGTGTGCAGAACATCCCCTTCTCCTCCCTCTTGCTCCAGCAAAAGCAGCACTCCCCGGTGTGCTTGTGCAGGGAGGGATGAGCATCAGCAGCCACAGCAAAGATCCCCATTCGCTTCACGCTTCCTCTCCGAGCATCACCCGAGGATATCCATTAACTTGAACAGGCTTGTTCCTTTATCAAGGATTCCTTAAGAAGATCTCGGCTGCCTGGGAAGCCGAGTGTGTGCTTCAGACAATATGTCTGCACTTCACAGCTTTATTTGTTTAACAGGTCTGATAACAGCGCTGCCTATTGCACTGAGAGACGCGCCGTTCAGGCAACAGGTTCGTTCCTTTATCGTGCATCAATCTAAACTGATTTCACCCTGGAGACTCTAGAAAAAAGGTGCACAGTCAGGTTATTCTTCTAACAGCTTTATGTTGATATCAGGTCATTGTTTCACTGTATTTAAATTATCAGAACAAAGGGACACTGTGTGTGTCTCTCTTTCTCTCCCATTATCCTTTGCTGAAACAAAGTCTGGGGAATGTGTCAGGGAAAGGATTTATCAAAGCCAACAGTCCAATAGTTTTATTTTCTTCTTGTCAGACACAGGGCCCTTATTCAGCTCTTTTATAGGAACTCTGGATTTGCCAATATGGATCAAATCCAATCTCTGTCTATGACAGCAGCCAGTTTTGTTGGCTTCCATGGTAGCACACAAATCCCCTGGAGCTGGAGTGCTGGTGGCACCCCAGCCAGGCAGCAGGAATCCTTCCCACCTAGGGAAGGTGTAGGCAATGCACTGGAGCAATGAGGTTTATGTCCTTTCTGGAGTTTTTAATGCCCATCGATCCAGTGCTTTTGCCTTGTGCTTTTGTTTACTCCAGAGGAAAGCAAATAAATCCCATCAAGGTGGCTAAAAGGCCATTGTTCTGATTGCAAAGCAGTCTGCGCAAACACTGCCCTGGTGTGAATGGTGTTGCGAGATGGGCACCAGGCTTGTGAGATGGTTTGATCTTTCCCATCATGACCACTGAGTATTTTAACTACCCATATGTATGGCCAAACATTAACTGGTTTAGTTTTACTTTGCCTTTGGCCCAAACAGAATTCTGAGACCAGGCATCCCATGGTTAGCAGGGAAGTGGTACCAAACCCTCTTGACACAGGGCCCACTCGTGTCTGCTCTCCTTGCACAAGCAAGGCAACTGGTGTTGCTAACCCAGTTTAAAAGCCACCTTCTCTCCCCACCTGCAGCTCCTTCAAGCAGGAAGCCAGGGAGACATTCCCAGGGGATGCAGAGGAGCAGGAACCATCTGTCTTCAGCTTCTCAGCACTGACACAACATCCCCACTGACCCCCCAGCTCACGCCACGGAGCTTGAAGGAGCAGTGTGGGCCCAGCTGGAAGCAGGGAGAGGAGCAGCAAACTGGGAACCCCTCAGAGCAAAACAGCCACGAAGGGAAGGGCAGCAGGGACAGGGAGGGGAGAGAAGGGGGGAGAGCACTGAACAGATGGCTGGGGGAGAGATGGTGGAAGAGGAGGGAAGCAGACAGATGGAGGACAGAGAGGAGTGGGGTGAGTGACATAAGCAATTCTCTGCGCTTGTTCATATTTAATCAAGAATTTGCTGCTGCTGCTATTTGCATTTTGGCATTATTTGCTTTAGAGGAGCATCTAATCTCTGCCAGGGGCCAGGCCCTGGAGCTGTGCCGATGCTCAGGGAGCTGCTCCTGCCTCCACGAGCTGTGGCCCAGAGCCAGGGGCCTCTCACCACTGGAACAGGGCAAGGAATGGAGATGCCCTGGGCACCCATCTAACATCAGGCATGCAAGGCAAGGAAAGGGAACTTCAGTGGCCCCTGTCCCTACTGTGGGCTGTGCTGGGATGGGGCAGCTGTTGGGGATGGTCAGCTCCTCCAGCCTTTCCAAGCCCTGGATGTGCCTTTGAGCATCTCCCTGAGCAGCTTCATCCTCGGCATGCGGAGGAAGCAGTACACTGAGGCACAGTGTGGTCACTGCCAGGTGCCCCTGGTCACACAAGGGCATCACAAACCAGTCTAAGAAGGGATCCCAGGGACTGAGATCACTGCTCATGCTGTTCAGGGAATGAGGCTAAAGGGAGCAACACTCTTGGCAGAAAATGTGTGGGTTTGTATCCAGCAAAGGACTCCGATTTTTAGACAGAAATTCCAGCTTTTTCAGAGCTCCACATAAGCCATAACGTCTTGCCACTTTGACACATCTCTAGCTGATGATGTCTTAGACCAGTTCTAGGAGGAATAATAAGAGTAATCATTATTATTTGTCACATCTAATCCAACCTTATATCCTGTGGGATCTCAGAGCTTGTTAGCAGAACACAGGGCTAATTCTGCTCATCTCTGCCACCTGCGTCCTGCTCCTAAAGGCACGGTTTAAAATACTTGGTGTAAGCCAATAGACTTCAAGATAAAAATAGAAAAATAGCCTTACCTCCTGGAATGTCTTCCATTGCAAATGGGAAACTGAGGCACAATAACTTGCCTCTAGGAAAAATAGTGGTAGAATTAGTTACCAGTCTAGTTTTGCATCTTCCTGGAGCTAATGTTGCCTGGTACTTTATCAAAAGGAAAAAAATTAATTGGAGGGAGGAGGTAGTCTAAGGAAATAAAAAGGGAGTATGGACTTTCCAGAATGAAGCTTGGGCACAGTGTTTTTTGCATAACAGTAAGTTGAAACCGCCCTCTCCTCTTGTTTTTTAAATATGTTTTAAAGCAATCCTTTAATTTCTGGGTGACAAAGACAAAAGCATCTGAAAACCTCTCCAGTTTTCTCTGGCTCCAATATTTTTTTAAGTGTAATTATGAAACTGTCCCATTATCATATTGTAATGTGGAGCCTTTCAAGTAATGAGAAATTCAAGTGAAGTCTTGATTACCTCCCTTGAGAACAAAATGTGATGGGGACGACAGAGAAAGGGGGAAGGGAAGACACAGACAAGTTTTATAATAATAAAATAAAGAAAAAAATTAATCATGGATCCATTAGTGTTAATACAAATGCTTTATGACTCACCTCAATCATTTTACATTATTTAATAACAGAAAGTCATTATTTCCTGAGAGAATTAGGATAAAGATTGTTGGGGGGGATTGTGTGGGTCTTGTGTGGTTTTGGGTTTTTTTTACAATAACTAAAAATTGGGCTTCAGGTGTTGTTAAAACAAGACAAGATGTGTGGTGGGGGGATGTTTTAACCCCTCACAGCCATGACCCTTCTTGAGTTTACTGTGCTACCAGGGATAGCCTGTGAAGGTGATCCAAGAAAAGGGAACTAGGGCACTGGGAGACCATCCCAAAGCCCTCCCTGGGCAGGTCTTGTGGCAGCTCAACCCCTCAGCTGGGTCTGGCCATGCCTCAGGGTGGCTGTTGGCTTTGCAGGAGCAGGGGGATTCAGCTGCTGGTACCTGAGCTGTGAGATCTGTCAGATGGTCAGTGCAGGACACGCAGGGCAGCAGGGCAGGGGCTGGCCCACGATGAGACACCTCTGGCTCCCCCTCTGAAGTTGCTCAGTCTCTTTTTGAGCTGACCTCACATCTGCCTCCCAGGAATTGAATCTTGCTTTCTCTCTTCTTGTTTCCAGAGATGGTGCTACACTCATTAATGTTGTTCTTCCTGAAGTGACTTTTAAATCTCTTGCTGTCTGCCTTCAGGCCAGTGTTAGGAAAGGATTGACTTTTTATGGGAAAGGCATCCCTAGAATGAAGCGAGATGCCATGTCCCTGGCCAGGTGGAGAGTTCCCAAAAGGAGTACAGGAGCCTCCATCTGAGGCTGGCCAACACATCTTCCACTAATTTCAGTGGTCCAGAGCAAGCCAGTGTATCATTTTCCTGGGAATGTAGACATGGGTAAAGATGAAGGAGCCATAAGCAGGATATTATCCACATCCAGGCCGTTTTCCTCAGCCTGTGCCCCATCTCTGGGGCTGTGGATAGCACAGGAATGTGTCTCTTGCAGCTGTGGCAGATCCCTGTGTGCTCGTGGGAGGTGAGTGAGTGAGTCAGCTCCTGGAAGTGGCCTCCTCTCTGCAGAGGCTGAGAGCTAGAAAGGGACAGGAGCATCTCCCAGCACAGAAGGTGGAGCAGCACAAGGGTGCTCTCTACTGATCCAGCTTTTCAGACTGGGGGAGCTCACCCACTCTGAACCACCGATGGTGACAGGCCTTGTGATTCCTGCAAGGCAGCTTTAAACCAGACAGTCCTGTGCTACCTGCACACAACCTGGTGAATTACAAGGTTCCAGCTTCATCTGGAGCTCTGGCTCTGTGAGCAATTAAATTCCAGTGATCCCACAACGATGGAAGTTCCACCTGGAGGTGCTGCTTTCCTCATGTTGCCAATGTGCAGTGAAAAGGACCATGAATGTTACCCGGGGCTGAAATTTGTTACCCAAAATTGCTGTTACCTGCAGTGGAAATTTGTTGCAAGAGAAGATGAAAAAGTCATCTTTCGACAAAACCACTGCTGAAGGGAACCAGCTGGGGTTCCCTGGGAGAAGGACTGCTCTGGTGTGCTGGGATAACCCCCCTCATTCACTGCTGGACTCTTGGTCTGATGCCTCAGTTGACTTGTGGTTTGACTGCTCAGGAACCAAATGGATCCACAGCTGATTCCAGTAGATCCACCACTCCACCGTCCTGTGCCTCAGTTTCCCCATCTGTAAAATGGACATAAGTAGTTTGATTCAGGTATATTATTTTGTAAAATGCCATAGCACCTGATTGGAAAGCACTGCTTCTTGAAAACTTACCCTTCCACTTAAAAAGAAGGTTAAATTAAATATATTTTTAACCAAACCCAGTTAAAGCAGGATTTCTGTCTTATGCTTACAGAATTGTTTGTGAGTGTTGCCTTTATAACAGCTTGAGATGACCTTGCTGTTGAAACTGAAGCTGTTTATATGACGAACATCTTCCTGCCCCCTCATGTACTGCTGTTGTGGGGTCTTGGGTGCTTTATGTGCTCAGGCCAAAATTCAGTGTTTGCCTTGAAATGCTCACAGACAATAAGCAAAGCAGGAATTATTCCTTTCACCTCATTGTGCAGAGCAGAAGGACAGAGGCAAAAGTAATTTTCTGGGGAGCTCGGCTTCTGCACCAGGGTCAGGGAAGGTGCTGACTTCTGTGTGGCTCAGGCAGTATTTTAAAGAAGAAAAAAATTCCATCCTTTCTATCTAGGGACAGGCCAGCTGCTTAATCCAACCATGGGAAACACGGCATGTAACTGTTTCAGTGAGGGCTGGAAAAGGATCCTGCCAGACTGAGGCCATCCTGAGGATGCCTTGCCAGTGTCTGTTTACCTGAGCACTGTAATTGCTCAAGCTGTTTGCTACTCAAGGAGTTGAGAAAGTATCAGAGGCAAACAGGACACCCAATTTTCTGTGGAAAGTTAACTTTTCCGATTGCCATTGAAAGCTTGGTTCTTTTGACCTAATTTCACACTCCAAGGGTTAACTGCTCTCTGTGGTACAGCAGCCCTCCAGTGAGTGCAGCCAGACAATGCCATTTAAGTGAATATTCCTAGCCTACAGAAGTCCTGGAGATAGCTCCATCTTGCTCACAGTAGGTGTTACATTAGCTGCTCAAACCGTATTCCAGTAAATTAGAGCTGGGCTGATTTAGACAATCACTGGGTCATTCTTTCCTCCAATTCCCTGTCTCACACAGAGATAACAGCAGCTGGGGGAAAGCAGGGCGGTGGACGAATAGCAGTTTGCTTGCTTATTAGGGGTTAGATGCAGCCTTGAGTCTGTGATTTGCAGAACACGACTGATACCAGCAACAAAAGCCTCAAAGTTAAATGATGTGGTATTTGTTTCAAGTCTAATAAAGACACTTAAACAAGTGCCGGGCACTTTCTTCCTCAGAGGCAAGTCAATGCATGAAAATAATATAAACCTTTATAAACCAGAATGAAACATATGGTGAGCAGGAATTTAGGGGTGAGGGCTGGTCAGTTCCCATGTGAAAGCATGGCCAGAGCCTCTGACTAGGGGTCAGACCCTCTAAGTCCGTGGTGTTTGCTGGGTGACTCCAGATGTTTGTCTTCCTCTTCACAGCCTCAAGCTGTCATAAAGCTTTTGCAGTGGTTTTGTACCTCACCTACTGCCAGAGGAACCTGATTTTCATTTGGCCTTTGAATACAACAATAAGCTGCTGCTGCTGGAATGATCTGACCTGCTTGTGTCAGCTAGTGAGTAAGCAAGAGAGCTTACAACCCTTCTGCAGCCCTTTTATGTGATTTGCTTTTTTCTTCAGTCAGAAACGTGTACTATGTTCTTTAGGAACTGGGTAAAGTGATATCAGAGAAGTGTTGTACCAAGGAGTTGTGCAGGTGTTCAGACGCCTTTTTTGGCCCAGTTTCAGCCAACAAAATATTAAGCGAATGCTTAAGCAGAAGACTCTCCCTCCGCGTCTGTGACTTGAATAGATTGCTTGGAGCTGAGCTGCCCCAATGCCAGGGAGAGGGGCTGATGCTGCTCCCCAAGGCAGCCAAGCCATGACCTCTTTTTCTCACATTGTAATGTCTCTGGCAGTGTAGAAATGCAGCATAAATGCTCTGAAAAGCAGTGACTGCAGGTGTGCAACAGCTTCAAGGGATTAAGAAGTGGGAGGAAGCAGCAGAAGACAGGAGCCAAGGTGAAGTATAAGTGCCTGTAATTTAAAGGGGAAAAGGCTGTTTTCTTAGCTCTGGAGGATTGGTTGCTGCTTACCTTGATTTTTTTCAGCTCTGGTGTGAAATACTGTATTTCAGAAGGTGTGTCCAAGGCAGGGAACGGCTCTAAGCTTCAGCATACAAATAGAAAGGGCACCACAGAGAGAACTATTTATCTCTCCTATTCCCATTGGTCTCTTTAAAACTCACTGTAATGATGTTGCTGTGACCCAGGCCTCTGTAATATGTGCCTCAGGTAACGCAGATTGATATATAAATACCTGCGTTTATTACGCTTGAAAGACCTTTTGAAAACTCAGGGGGTGAGAGAAATTGTGGGATCTAATCTACTGTCCCTGAGGGAGAAAATTAGTCCATGGGTAGTGCTAAACGATACAGCAGCATTTGGTTGCTGCAGGAAGAGAGTGTTGTTTATGAAGTGGGTCAGTTGTGTCCTGGAGAGAGCACTGAGGCAAAGTGGGATTCAGATCTGGAGCCCCATTTCCAGGCTTGCCACCCTCTTGGATTGGCACAGGTTCTTTAGCCCTGGTTGTGTTTAAGTGGTCCTGGGCTGGGTTGCAGCCTGCAGTCTGCTCTGATGTCAAGTGATGAACATGAACACTTTCTTTGGGACCAGGTAATCAAAGAGTTCTAGGGACTATCTATCAACAGGTGAAGAATTGCACAAGGTCTTACTGGGAATAATGTAAAAACCCCTCACCTCCCTACCTGCCTGTGCCTTGGCCATTTTCCAACGTTCAGGGCAGAGGCTGAAGGTTCCTCCCTGCTGCCTTACACTATCCTGCAGAAAACATTGAATGCAATGAGTGTGACAGTTCTCTGTAACTGCCTGTTCTGCCTGGCTCTGGTGACCTCAGCTGTTCTGAGAAATTTTTCTCACAGGTTAAATCCTGTTGCACCCATGATTATAAAGGTTCTTGCCTTACCAAGTCGTAAAGTTCTGAAGGACTCATTTTTTGAGCGATGTTTAAAAGTGACAAACACGATCATGTGGTTTTCTTTCGAGCAACAACAGTTACCCCAGGGACTGGTTGGACTATGAGACCTCCTTCTCTGTTACTCATCAACTTGCATGGCTGCTCACATGCATGTAAAATCCTCCTGTTTTGAGCTGGTAGCAATTCACACTCTGTTTGTTTGAGCACAGCAGAGGCCTGAGGTCCAGGGCATGAGGGATGAACAGCCACTGCTTCCAGAGCTCCTGGGAAATTGGGAGCTCTGACTTGTGAGTCTACTCACTGCAGCTGTAGTTGTTATCCAGTGGAAAATCTCATTCCCTGGGGCTTTGCACAAACTGGACCTCCAGTGGCACTATTTCCCTCTGTGCTGAGTACTCCTGGCCCTGGGGAAGTGTTCTGCTAATGGTCACAAGGGGATTCTTGGTGGCACAGCAGCACTGGTTAGGGACCAGACCTTTTAGCAGAAGTTGGAAGCACAGATGTAGCCAGAACTGCATTAACTGATTTTAAAAGTGCTCTTTAACATACGACATAATTACCATGAAACTCATTGCCACAGGAAGCCACTGAGGCCAGGCATTTAACAAGAGTCACCAAAGGCATGGGCACTGCTACAAAATGGCAAATATATATAAAAATATGATGATTAATTTTGCTGCAGGTTTATTAAACCGCACATTTAGGCCAGTCTCTTCCCAGTAGAGTCCAGGATGGTACTTAATGTGAGGAGGAGAATGAGCAGACAGATATCGGAGCTGATGCAGTTTGGCAGCCCCTGCAAGGGGAGTGTGTTTGACACAGACCTCATCTCCTCGTGCCTGTGGCTGGCTCAGTGTCACGGCTCTGTCACTGCCTCTCCACACTGTGGCAAAGAAATCTTCATAGTTTGTGAACAATAAAAGTGGGAGCACAAAGGTGAAACCAGTTTTCTTCCCCCTAAAGAGGAATACATTTCCCAGATCATTACATTTTTGGTTCATGCGCTGAAGGTTTCTCTCCCTGGGAAGTTTTTACAGTAGATTGAATCTGATCATTGAAAAACTCATCTGGAAAACAGGTTAGATGCAAGAATAAAATGCCTCCCTCCCTCTCTGCTTCTCTCTTCTTTCTTCTTTGTACATCCAGAGAGAAAAAAAATGATGGTAGGTTTAGCAGATTTTAATTATCGTTTACTGCCTGGGTGAAATCTCAAGCCTCCCTTCCTGGATTCATCTCTAAAGAATGGGTCTTAACTTCTCACTACGTGCTTGAGGTGAGTTGGTGATTGAGGTGCAAATTTTCCAACGGAAGTTGTGAGTTTCTCTCATTCCTCCTGAGCTTCTGCTTCAGTGTTGGAGGGTTGATGAGCCTCCTTTTAATAGCTGGATTTGTCTTTGGTTATGGATTGAGAACCTGAATTTATATGTTCCTTCCCCTGTGCTTATCTTTCAAGAGAGTAAAATATCCACAGAGCCTGGAAGATTCCCATGTAGGGATACAACAGTGGAATGATGTTGCTTCAGCAGGAGTGCTGCTGGTGGGAGGAAAGAGGAGCCATGTGCTCTGAGCTCTCAGCTTTCAGCCCAGTGTTTGCAATTGCAGAAACTCTCTTCTCTTGTGCAGATGCTGCCAGCTCTAGCAAGGGCCCCATTTCAGCCCCTGCTCAGCATCATTCACTTTAAACCAGCAAAAGCTAATGTTACAAATTAAAATTATTAAATTTGCACCTGGAGATACAAACTGGGACTCCTGAGAGCTAGGAGATATCAGATACCTTATCAGGAGACAGCAGTGGCAGGCTGAGATCCCAACATGCCAGTGTGGTGTAGGTGCCAGTTGTTAAACCAGGGTGGGTTTTGTTATCAGCTGTGGAGGCAGGTGAGTCCTGGTGGGAGGAAAAGTCACCTTACCCGGCTGAGCATGCTGAGCCATGTTCCTGGAAGTCAAAATCAATTGACTTGACACCCCCCCCACACACACACTCCGTAGGGGTCTATGCTGAATTGTGACTGTGCATGTAGGAGCTTGTCCCTGCCCGAAGGGTGCTGTGGACAAAAGGTGAGGCTCCAGTGGCCAAGCACCAGGGAGGAAGGTGAATCAGGCCTTGCAGGGAGCTGTTGAAAGTTTCTGGCACACAAAGCCAGCCCCAGCCTGTACCAAAATGCTCTGAAAGAGTCCTGGAGGATGGTTAGAGTTAATGTGAAAGCTGCCCTGTCAGTGCCTGCTTTTATTCTCTGCACTGCAAACACTTGTTCTGGTTATAAATGGATCCATGTAGAATTTATTTCTTTTGCTGTTTCTGGGTTCTGTATTCCTCTGCTTATGTTTTTGAGCACAGAGGGATATCACTCTTGCTTTGTGCTTTGCTGTCCATCTCCTTCCTGTGCACTTTTTCTTTCTCTCCTACAGCAGAGCCATTTAGGCATCCATAAAACTCCCATAAAATTTTCTCTCCCACAACTTTTGCAAGAGCAGAAAAATGCCTGCTTCACTTCACAGACATTTTGATGTGGGGGGAACAGACCTTATGTTAAAAAAATGAACAGTGAGTAAAATAACAAGCACAGAGAAAAAGGGCAGCTTTGGCAGAGCTGGCATACTCCCACCAGCTCACCTTCAGAGCAATTACCCCATGTAAATCTCTGTTTTTTAAGAAAGAAAGCCAAAGACAGCCAAAACCACCACCAGTCACTGCAACTTGTGTCCTGCATGGAGAAATAGCCCTGGTATTAACACAGCTTGGCTGTGGGCCAGATGCCTGCGCATGGAAACATATTTAAACCATTGAATAAGCAGGGTATAAACAAGAATTTTCAAAGTTTGGTGGTTTTTGCAACTCCAGGCAACGCGAATTAGAGTCTACAGTTATTAAGTTCCCATCTGGTGGCTTCTTTATGAAGGAATGATATTTGCATGTTTCCAGCAGAGAAAAGCTGTTTTTAGCTCGGATAAAATGGAACATTTTGCGACAGTATGGGAAATAACAGACGATGCTGATTTTAGCAACTGGGGTTGTAGGTTTCACCAGCTGCCCTTTTAAAAAAAATTATTTATCTTTAAGTAATGTTTTTCCAAGTGCTCTTTAACACCCATTGATTTGGAAGACTTTGGTCAGAGGAAATTATGGCAGCTTGCAGAGAAAGAAAACAGCCCATTGGGTCAGCAGCTGTATGTGTTGGACCTCAGTGCATTTTTTTTCCCTTCTAATTTGAGCAATTTTTGGGGCTGGTGTAGCTACAGGTTATCAAAAAGCAAGAGGTTCTGATTATTTTCTTTCTTGCACGAGAGTGGTGAGCAGGAAAGATTTGCAGCTGCTGCACTGCATTGCAGCTGTGGGGACTGTGAATATTCCAAAACACACAAGGCAGGAGCTGCATGGATTAACCTAGAATGAAGCCATTGCCTGGCTTGTTTTGAAATATCCTGTTCCACCGCTGCAAACTGAGTGTGGTTCTGGAACCAGACACAGCTTTCTAAACCAGCCTGTTCAGGGAGACAGTGCCAGCTTCAAGCCTTGAAAACCATAAATACAGCTTGGGCACCAACTGAGCCACACCACTGCTCACACACAAGCGCTTTCCCACCCAAACAGCTGCTCTGCTGTCACAGCCAAGAGCAAAAGGAAAAGTAATGCCCTGGCAGAACTGAAGCTCCAGGACTGGAGCAGGAGGTTGTACCCAGGCTCAAAACAGTGCCAGCATTGCCCTCCCCACCCTGAACTCACGTTAGTAAATGCAGTGGGGTTTAGGGGGAGAAGGGAAGATGTTTTGCACACAGGCAGAGGAGAGCGTAATCCGCGTGTGAGATTCAGCAATGGAACCACAGACTCGTTTAGTTTGGAAAAGGTCTCCAAGATCATCAAGCCCAACTGTTTCCCAAGGCCACCACTAACCTATGTCCCCAAGTGTCATATCTGCATATCTCTTAAATCCTTCCAAGGATGGTGACTTTACCACTGCCTGGGCAGCCTGCGTCAGGGCTGGAGAACCTTTTTGGTGGATAAATTTCCCCTAATATGCAGTGTAAACCTCCCCTGGCACAGCCGTTCCCTCTCCTCCTGTCCCTGTTCCCTGGGAGCAGAGCCCGACCCCACCTGGCTGCCCCCTCCTGTCAGGGAGTTGTGCAGAGCCACAAGGTCCCTCCTGAGCCTCCTTTGCTCCAGGCCGAGCCCCTTTCCCAGCTCCCTCAGCTGCTCCTGCTGGTCCAGACCCTTCCCCAGTTCCATTTCTTTCCCTGGACACGCTCCACCCCCTCGGTGGCTTGCTTGGCTTGAGGGGCCCAGACTGACCCCAGGTTTTGAGGTACAGCCCCAGCAGCGCCAAGTACAGAGAGATGATCCTTCCCCTGGTCCTGCTGGCCATGTTATTGCTGATACAATCAACACAAGTCTCTGAATGTGTGTTTGCACCCGCCTTTGGAAGCCTTTCAGCCTTGGTATAACAGCACCAGCACTGCACTGCACTCCAGAACTCTGTAAGGGTGGAATTTTTTATAGCAATTTAAGCTATTTACAGCATTCTGATAGTGAAGTGTTTTAGAAGGCAGCAAGTCTGCTATTCCCAGAGAAATCTCTGGCCTGCCTCCAAGTCTTATAAGATCTTTGGGGTATTGCTGGGTTTGAACAGTGGCCTTTGGGGGAAGATTTGTCTTTGCCATGCTCCTGCTCTCCTCTTTTGTCGAAAGGCACAGCTCATGGTGTATTCAAGACTTTTGCCAGTGGTGGTAGCAGTGTCCAAGAGAGCCCATGTTTGGGAGTTCCCTCAGCTCTTTTCTCTTGCTCCTATTCTAAAAATAATTTTTAATCCTTCCTCCAGCACTGAGAAAGCTTGGACATGCTCTTTGTACAGTGTTGTAGCCTCCACCTTTCTCCATGACCTTTCTGGACACAGGTTGGAGATTCACTTCACTGGTGGTGACAGGTCCTGGAATAAGAGTGGTGCTGCACTTCAGGGCTGCCAATACATGTGCAAAAAGAAGTCAGTGCTCTGTAGTGTTCTACTGAGGGCTGTTCAGTTCCTTCTTGCCTCCTTCAAGGTTTTCTGTTCATGAAGAAACACGTGAAGCAACAAGTCTGCAGTTCTGCGTAGCTTGGGAGCTGCTCTTCCACAGGCACGAACAACCAGACAGTGCCCAAAAGCTCAGCCAGGTGTGTGTGATCCTGGATCCTGCAGGCTGCCTCTTTCCAGGTCCTGGCAATGGAGAGTCCCAGGCCACTGAGCTTATTTCATTTTTAACCACAGCCTAGCAGATCCCACACTTTGCTCGAGGCTGGCTGGGCTGCTCTGCAGATGATCCTGCGATGTTATGACAGTCCTGAGAGCCATTATTCCGAACTCTTGCCAATCACCAGACTGCTGCCAGTCTGTGTCAAATGAAGCATCCCAGGCCCTGTCACATTAAATCCAGCAGCTCTTTCATTTAGAGCAGAGCAGTTTGTTTATTTGTGTTCCCTCCCCTCTTTTTGGGATGCCACACTCAATCATCTCCGGGGTTTGCTTTGCTTGTGCAAAGCCTGTGACCACAGGAAAGCTCAGAGCCCCTTAAAGAGCCCCTCATCCTCGAGCAAGTGACGCTGTGGTGGTGCTTTAGGAAGAGGAGTGTCAGGGTGTAGGGAAGGGGAAAAGCACAGAATACTGGTGTGGCTGAGGGTGTGGTTCCAGATCACTCACGCTCGTGGGTTCAAGGGCAGGATGTCTCAGCCTGATGAATCTCACGGCTGCTGTGCTCTGCTGTGAATGAGAAGAAACGATGCAGAGTAGTGGGACATCTGGCTGACCAAGGCTGTGCAGCACCTCTGTGCCTCTTTCCCTGTCTTGAAAACAGGAAAGATGAGTGGGGAGTAGCCCACTCTCTGGGAAAGGGAAGATCAGGACAGGTGCTGTGGCCATATGGAGGATTGGAAAGGGGAATGGTGAGATTTCAGCCGAGGATACAGAGCGAGCTCACTTACTCCACCTGGATTTTTCCAAGGTGGGACTGCCACTGAGCCAGTGCCCCTGACGCTGATCCTGAGCAGCTCCTGCCCTCTGCAACCTCTCCCTGCCACACCACCAAGCATGACAGTGCTGCAGCAGCCACTCCAGGAAGGAGTGGGAGTGCTCTTGAAGCATGGGTTTCTCTCAGGCAGAGGTGATGCCCAGAGGAGAATTTTCCAATTCATGCAGGGACTGCAGGTGGAGGATGCAGAGAAAGGTCTGTACAGAATGGAGAAAAGAAGGGGAAAATGATCATGCACTAGCTGGAAACATGATTACAGGGAGGAACCAGGGTCCTACACGTGATATTCCTCCTTCATCAGCACAAATTCTCCTGTTCTTGCAGGAGGCCTCTTGAATCAAGCCTCTCTGTGCAAAGGCTGTGAAGTCTGGTCAGCTTCTCTTGACTTCTCAGCTTCGGAGAACAGGGAAAAAGAAGAGATACTTTAGGGTTTTTTATTTATAATGCATCTGCAATAAGAGGTGGTTCATTTCTTGTCATTGCTTGCTTTGGTGTCTAATTTGCCTCCTGTAGGATTTGAACTCAAGTATTATTATGGGATTTTTTTTTCCCTCTACAAGAACTAAAAGCAAATGCACAGTTAAAAGACAGAATGCCAGGGCTTCCAATCATTTGACAGAATGAAGTCTGTGAGCCAAATTAACTGAGCTTCCTCATTACTGGCGTCACTTTGTGTGCTGGCTGAATGCTCTTCCATTCAGCCCTGGTTCATTACAAAAAATACTCTCCTTACCTTTCTTGCAAGGGGCCCTCAAGCAGATTAAAAGCAAAAGGGATTTCAACTGTAGTCTTTTTTCCCCTTGAAGAGTGGCTTTTATCTGTTGCTGCTTGTTTCACAAGAGAGTTTCTGGTTATTTCGTGGTTATTGTGCAAATTCATGGTGAGAGCTTCCCTATGGATGAATGGAGATCTTTTCAAGGGAGAAGGATGTCTACTGCTTTTAAGGAGTGCCATGTAACAAAACCTTGTGCAAATCCCCATTTGAGGTGTCGCTTCCATACCAATGTCCCTTTAAGAAAGAGCAATGATAAATCCAGCTTCATTATCCAGCATGTCCAACAATCAGCCTGGTGACATCCTTCCCTTTCATTACACGGAACAGCAATTGACTCATTGGGTGACTCTGCTCGCAGTTGAAGCCACATACAGTAACTGGAAACCCAAGGAGACTCTGCAGTCTCCATGGAGACAGCACACTTACAACTTAATGTGATCAACAGATGCTGCAATAATCTTGAAAGATGGAGAAAATGTTCCAAACCGAGTGTTGTTTATGGTGGTTCAGTGGATGTTCAAATTTGCTCTGTTATGACTGAGCTCCATGTAAACACACACTCTGGAAAACACACAGTCGTGTGCGTGTGTGTGTGTGTGTGTGTGTGGAGGGAGAAATCTCTCGTGGGTAAAGCAAGAAAACTCTTCTGTTCTCAGCTTCTGCCCTTGCGGAGGTCACCTAAACTTTCTCTTCTATCCCAGTTTATCTGTAAAATGGGGCAGTGCAAGTCATCCAGGTAATGGCTACAGCATCTTTTATGCTCTGGGGTGGATGACTGTAATGAGATGAAACTAGTAAGACTCTGATGGATGAGCCTATAATCTCAGTGAATTGAATAGGGATCTCCCTCTGTGCTGCATGACCTAATGCAGGAGCTGACGTCAAGGTTTGCAGAGCAGATTTATACTTCTGCTTGATTTTCCTGTGAAATCTCTAATGAGTGATCATTTCCCACTGAATCTTATAAGTTGTTGTAAAGAAATGACCTGTTTTCTGTCTTCCTTGCTCTGATATCGGTACAGCCCCCATTACTGTCACATCTGGACCCTTGTACCAGTCCCAGAGGGAGGGAGATGCACTCCTCAAACAGGAGGAAGGGCATGCAGATGCTAGTTCCACATCAGAAAAATTCCTGGAGCATTACTACTAGAAAGGATGTTCCAGATGTAAGAGCTGGCTCAGCCTTCATTTTACTGACTGCTGGGTAGGTAAAAATTCATTCTGTACTTGTTTCTTATTCTTTCCCCAAGCATCCTCTGCTGGCCACTCCTGGAGATGGGCTGCTCGGCTGGAAGGATATTTGCTCTGAATTCCTGTTCTGCTCTTAAAATCTGGTGGTTGTAGAGAGTGGACGGGTTTCTGAGTTTTCCTTTGCTCATCGGGTTTTTCACAAGGGAGGACGAATCTTTGGTACTACAGTGGCATTCAGAGCTGTGCAAAGTGTTCCACAGGCACAGGAGGAGAGGCAATTACCAGCTCAGAGGTGTGAGATATCTGTAGAGGACAGGAAACCTAAACCAGCTTTACAGGGAAGAGGCTATGGCTGCCCTCAAAAGCCAAGGAGGCTCTTCAGGGGCTCTGTCTGCACCTGTGCTGCCCCAGCTCCCAGCTCAGTGCCTTTGCAGGTGACATGAGCTTTCTGGCGTGAGGGAGCACTTGGGCAGCCCCTTGTACTGCTGGAGTTCACACTGTGCTCAGGACAGAGTCACTCTTGCACTGGGGATGTTCTGGTGTGTGGGATAGGGGTGAACAGTTACTTGGGAGGAACTTCCTGCTGCATCACTCACCACTGTAGCAGCAGGTTTGCAGGACCAGGCAGAACTCACAGAAGCCTGGGAACCCTCCTATGCTGCCACAGATTGCTTGTCAGCTCCTGGAGGAATCAGGGGTCACAAAGACAAACTGGCTGCTTGCTCTCGTACAGAAAGCCCAAAGCTGCGCGCAGCCAGGCAATCCTTATTTATAAACATACAAACCATTGAACGGGTGGGCTCAAAAGCATCAGGACCAAGGCCCCAAAGGCAATTAATCACCACTTTGATGAGGACTACTTTTGCCTCTCTCCCTCCCCTTTGAAGGGAAAACACAGCTGAATATGAACTCCCTGTGGCAAAGTTCTGCATGGTCTGGTATCCTCCAAGAGGGGACAAGTTGCTGGCTGCACTGGAGCTTTGCTGGGCACGTAGCTGAAACCCTCTGCAGATGGGCAGTGCTTAGGGGCTTCATCTACACAGCTGCACTGAGGAGGAGGTATCTTTGCATCCTGCTGGAAATCACCTGTGGAGCCTTCAGCAGAGCAGGACAGAGTCCCTTCCCCAGCTGATTGTTTTCCTCTCACCCAGGGCCAACCTTCTTTGCTTGCAAGACTCTTACCCAGCCAAGCTCCTTAGTTGTACTCTTGTCCTTGATGAAAGATGCTCAGCATTGTGAACTCTCACCTCCTGTGCACCCAGGGGTCAAGAATTTCCAGAGAGAAACCTCTACTGACACTTTCGGGGCATCTAACCTGGAGAGATCCTTGCCCATGCGGTCAATGGACTCCTCATCCAGTCACTGCCTCCCACGTGACATGGAAGGACTGTACATGCAAGGAACTGTAACCCATAGAGCAGTCATAAATATCAGTAAGAATTATTGATCAGGGTCTGTCTCCAAATAATGACAGGAATGCATCTCCTTTCCAAAAAGACAGGATACCTAATTCAGTGAAAGGAATTCCTCGTTGAAATCCCAGATGGGCTCGTAAGATCAGCCTGATTATTTTTTGAAACCTTGATTCCTCCAAATAAGACTGAAAATTGAATTAGCTCAGTGAGAGACAGCCCTGGCCAATCACTCAGGGAAGCTGAAGGACAGCTTATTGATTTTCATGTTTCAGAAAAATTAAATGATATCCCTTTTTGTTATTTAACATGCTGCTTAAGCAATTTAGTAATGTGATGTTGAAGGCTCAGTTCCAGGCTTTGAATCAGCTGAAGGAGGGGGAGGAATTTCCCTTGACAAGAGAGCTAGGTGGAAGAAAGATTTAGTATAATTGCCTTCCCTTCCAAATAATTGATGGCACCAAAAGAATGGCTATATTTTGCTGGCTTCCTTTCCTGCATACCATTTATTAAAATATAGTAATTAATTATGTAAATAGTTGATTTATAATCAGCAACACTAGTGGTTAATTGATTTTTGTGCGCGTGAATTTATATGACAGGGAAATACTGATAAGGTGATTATATTGTCCTGCCAGGCCACGGCATGCTCGGGGAGGGGAGGAGGTGGTCTGGTGAGTCTCAGCAGATGGATCTTTGGTCCTTTCCTTGGGAGTTTAAATCTTCTCCAATTGGTTGGGACCCCATCTGTCCAGAACAGACTCCTTACTCCAAGTGTGCGTGGCAAGAGAGCATCTTCCAGGAACTGCTGTCTCCTTTAGCTGAGAATGAGCTCTGCTCAGCTGCTTCTGAAGGGGTTGTGTGGAGAGTGCCACCCCTTCCCAACCCTCTGCTGTGCTGCTGGGATTAAACTGTGATGCATGATTTCTCTCCCCTACTGCCCCACCCCTTCCCTTCACGTTGTTTCAGGCAAATGTTTCAGAAACAGCTCTTAATCAAATGAACGTGCAGTTATAAATAAAATATCTTCTCCTCCCCCTTCTCTCCTCCAACCTCAAATCATGAACCCTTGCCTAAGCAGGAGAATGGGAATTGCTTCCAAATGCAAACGGTGGCTGTAAGAGGATGTTTGTCCTGTGCCTCTGTTTCCAAGGGACTCATCACATGCAGGGAACAGCTTGAGGACACCTGGCCGGTCTTGATCCTTTAGCATGGAGGGAGGGAAGGTTTGGAGTGAGCTGAGTCTCCTTAAGATTTTCTAAATGCTACTACGTCGCTTTTCAGGCCCGATCCAGGTGGGTTTTGTGCCTTTGTTGGCTGAGGGTGAAAATGTTCTTCCATCCTAGTGGCTGCTGGTGTAGGGGGGGAAGTTCTCTGTGTCTTTCTCCCTCTCCCACTTCCTGCAGTGCTACTGGCTTTAGGATCAGCCACCTTGAGCTCATCTACAAAACTCCATCCACCTGGGCAAAAGGCTCCTGCATTGGGCCTCGCCTCTCCTTGCGTGCCTTAGGTGATTTGGAAGTTGGGTGGTGTGTAAATCTGTCCTGTGCTGCCTGAAGTTCCTTGACCTTCAACTAAGACCTGAGCTCCCTCTTCTCTGTGATGAGTCGACGCTATTAATTGGAAATCCAATTTTGGAGGATAGCCAGGCTAATGCTGAGCCAGCATCACTTGGCTCTGCAGGCAGGATATAGGACATGCCTTGGTCTATCTATAGCCAGGGAAAGTCAGCTTTTTCTGCCTTATTGCAGGGGAAAATGGGGTAAATAGGTCCCAGTTCCTCCCTCACCAGTCTGGCACCTCACACAGTTTTACTTTTTCCTATTTCTAGCTTGAAGCAATAGGAACTGTACAACAGAACTGCCAAGCTAAGATTTTTTTTTACCCAGACAGAAAACAGGATAAAATTACATCAGTCCTCTCCAAGCAAAGCATCCCATTGAAGTCCCTGCAACATGGGTGAAGAGCAGTCGGTGAAGGTCCTTCCACCCCAAACACTGACCTAGGGGCAAGTTCATTCATCCTCACAGGGGCTGGTCCTGCTCCCCTTGACTGCAGAGGAGCCATGACTCAGAGCACTGCAAACTGCTTGATGTGAGGGAAAATGAGCTGCTCCCTGGAGTGCTTGCTGCTCACACACGTGGCACATGAGATCACACTCCCGTGTCCCAAATAGGGGATTCTTCAGTGTATCTTCAAAGTGCAAAACAGTTGTAGAGCTGCTCTCAGAGGAGCCTGTTGTGTTACATCACCCGAGGGGTAACCAAGACATGTGGACCCTGGCAAACAGCTCCTCCAATCTCAAAAGCCATGCTTAGCAGAGACCTCACGGTCAGAAAAGCAGCTCTTACTGACATCCAAGTTACCCCAGAGTTCCAGAATGGTTTGGGTTGGAAGGGACCGTAAATCTCACCCAGTCCCACTCCTGCCATGGGCCAGGACACCTTCCACTATCCCAGGTTGCTCCGTGGATATCCCATGGTGTAGAAAGGTGGGGAAACGCTTCAGTGGTCTAAGGGGCAATGGGTGACTGTCCCAGTGGTCAGTCCTGGGCTCAGACACAGCCCTGTCAGGTAGCCGAGCGCTGGCAATGAGCACTGAGGAATGACAGTGGCTGACAAGGGCTGTGCTGAGCCAGAGCTGATCAAACTCAATCTGATTAATACTAACTGCTTATAAAGTGTGTCAGGCCCAAACGTGTATCCAATATTAATTAATCCTCTTAACTGCCCTGGGAAGTGGGGAGGAAAGGAAATTTGTATCTATTTTTAAAGGAAGGAAACAGGAGTAATTGATTAGGTGGTATTTGGAGATTTTGGGTTATTTCTGCTTCTCCATTTGTCTGGAGGAGGTTTGGTGGGCAGGGCCCAGCTTTTGATGCAGGACTGGGGGAGAGAGGTGGCTGCACATTTGGGCTCTGCTCCAGGAGATGCAGAATGACTGGTTCATCAGAAGTCCCTATCAAATTGTTAAGGATTTCCCTGTGATTGGGTCAGAAGGGGAGAGGCCCCTGCCTGTCCCCCACAATGCAGGTTCTGGCCAAGGGCACTGCAAGTCACTGTGGGTGCATTCAGGGCCACAGCAGAGTGAGAGGGGTGTTAACACAGCACCAAGCTCCCTGCAATGCTGGGACAGCCAAGGACAGGAGCTGGGGCTGTCCCTTCAGGCACCAAAGCCAAGTACAGTGGTTTGAGAGTGAGGGAATCCAGCTCAGTTTGGTCTGGACCCCTGGGAGAGCTGAAGAAGTTCTTTCTGCTCCACAGCTGTTGCCTTGTGCACAACCTTCCTGCTTTCTAGGCACCTCTGTGTTATCTCTCGTTATTGTCATATCACCAAGGCAGCAGTTGAAACTGCAAAATCTGGGCCTCAGTTTTAATTTCAATCAGGCTTTTGATTGATGCAGTAAAGCCAGTGGAAACCTTTGGTGCAGGCACAGGTTGGTGACTCCCACACAGGGCATCACATCATGTGCCTTACCAGCTTTGAGGGTTCCTGACAAAGAGCTTCCAGACCCTGCAGGTGGGAACAATAAGTTTTTCAACTGCTTTGGCTAAAAGCATGTGAGTTCCAGGGTCCTCATTTGGTCTCTGTATAGACACAGCGCATTGATAAGGATGGAAATAGATGTCGAAACAGCAGCACCTCAAACATCCCAGTGGAGCCCTTGAGAATCCCTCCAGAGCTTGGGCCAGACCCTCTGCTGCTTGTAACAGCCCTGTGAATGAACAGAGCACTTTCTTCTCCATGCTGGGGAATCTAGGGCCCTTCACAGGCAATAGAATTTGCATAAAACACTTAAAACTCACATAGATGTACCTTTAGACAGCCAGATCTTGCCAGAGCTGAATGAAATCATAAAGCTCTGCGTTTTAATTAGTCTCTCACCCTTGCTATATCGAACGATCATCATTGCTCATGTCAAACCAGTGCTTATTCTGGGATATAAAAAGGCTGAGTCCCCTGACAGGGCTGAGGGATGTGAAGTTGGAGAAGGGACATGAACAGCCTTTTGGGCCCACGTGGCTCCCAGGCTGTGCTTTCCCTGGCCCAGTGCTTGCTTGGGGCTTTGTGGCTCAGATGGCCCAGAGTTCCCCTCCTTTCTCCTGGGGATGGGGCAGAGAGGTCCAGGGAAGGACCAGCACCCACAGCTGTCCCAGCCCCAAGGAGCTGAGGAGGGTCAGGGACATCTCAGCGCCTGGGGCAAACCTGGGCTGGGGACCAGAACTGTGTGACAGGTCCCAAAACAGCCCCAGCACAAGGTTCCTGATGTCTCCTCCAGACCCTGGCAGCTTCTCAGCATCTGGCAGACAAAGCTTGTGGGGTTTTTCCTCTTTTCCTGTTATTCTGCCATCCACGTAAGCACAGATGGCTGATACAGAGCTGTTGTAAAGGGTTATTAAAGACCGAGAGGCGTTTTTTTTTGCTCTCCCTTTGATTGATGCCTGAACAGACCCATACAGATGTGATAAGGTCAAATGTAAATTTAATCAGTTTTGTTGATTTTTTTTTTAATTCATGTGTGATGCATAAACAGACCAGAGTGTTGGGAAGAAGGTGGCAGTGGGGGAGCCTGTGATAACTTTCAGCTTCTGTCCAAATAATTTTAATGACAGACTGCTGAACTGTGGGGTTCCAGTGCTTTCCAGGAAATCCTGGGCACAAAAGCTTTTAGACCCAGGAATTCCTGGAAAGCACCAGAAGATTCCTATGAATTTTCCACAGCACAGCATCAGATCCAGCCCTAAAACAGGTCTGAAAAAGGCACATTGTCAAAGATTTGTATATCCTGCCCTCAGTTCTGCCTTGTGCTATTTCTCTTTTGGGAGGTGAAGGTGGGGTGCTTCAAAAAGGGGCCTTGCAGAAATACGGGAGCCTGGTGTTGGTAATCACTCTCAAAAGGATTAGCCCTGATTTCTCTGTTCTTCTGCTCAGTAAAGCGAGGCTGCAGCGTGGGAGGCTGATGGGGTTTTTGGCATGCTGCGGAGTCATTTGGTCACAGGGACAGCTTTGGGGTTCAGAAACAGTGGGGTGGGCAAGACTTGCAACCACACTTGAGGTGAAATGATGATGTCTTAAACATTCAGTGTGATGCTTCAAAACCCATCTCTCTGCCATCATTTGCTCACCCCTAAGCAGAGCAGGCTCTGCTGCAGACCCAGACCTGGTGCTGACCAGGTGCCACAGTTGTGTGGCTGATGCAGGATTTGCACTTCACTTTTATTTGATGAGTTTGGCTGGTTATAGATAGAGTCAAGTGAATGCATCAGCCCCAGTTTTTTATTACGCTCCAGTCTCTTTATCATCTTCACAGCCCTCACTGGACCAGCTCCAGGAGCTCCATGTCTGTCCCCTCCTGAGGAGCTCAGAACTGGACACTCCAGATATGCCTCACCAGGACTGAGAAGAGGCGTGGGATCACCTCCCTAATAGACATGTCATCCCAAAAGACACTGACTGCAGCAATGACAAGAAGTTTGGGGGAGAAAGAGGAAGAGTTCAGCTATATGGCAATGGGCCAAGCAATGCTATTTACCCTCAGGCAAAAGAGCAATCTGTGGCCTGTTTGTTTTGCTTTGCTGTATTTATAGCTGCAGCCAAAGTGCCCATGCTGTGGGGAAGAGCTGCCAAGCGTAGGCCAGCACTTCATGGATTGAGCTGTAGTAACTCGAGCTGATCCAATGTGTGTGCCTTGGCACAGAGGTGATGCTTCAGCTGGGTCTCACCTGCACAGAGCCCAGCGATGGGGCAAAGCCCTGGTGGGTGCAGTGTGGCTCTGGATTTGGCTCTTGCGTGACTGTCGGTGTAGACGCATCCTCAGTGTTTTCATTACTGGGGGAAACAAACCCTTTGGCGTGTGCTTCCCTTCACACCCCGTGCGGATCCAGCTGTCTCTGCTCATGAGCAGATGGCGGAGTGAGAGCAGGGATGCCTCAGGTGAGTCGGGCTGGGAGGCACACGGAGACACAAGTGTGAAGAGATACATCCTTGCATTGTCAAAATATTGGGATGTCTAGTTAAACCAGAACAGAAGGGATTGCAAAAGCCAGCAGCTCCCCAGGTAACAGCACATGGGTCCGTGTGTAGGCTGGGAGCTGCGGTGGGTTAGTGCCTAGCTGCAGGTGCTCCAGGGGGCTGTGTGCCCTGAGGGCCCTGCAAACAGTAACAGGAACATTTAAATGCCATAAAGCTCATTTTATCAGGGAGATGGTTTGTGCTGAAAGAGGTTGTTGTGCACGGTTCCTTTGATGGGTCTCGGCAGATAGCACCAATTATAAAATTATTAACAAACGAATGTGCTCCTTTGCTCCAATTAAATGATAAGAGCCAAAGCAAAGGGGCAGATTTTTATCGTTATCAGATTACAGGCCCATATT
Organism: Oreocharis arfaki; assembly: GCA_013398015.1. Lineage (NCBI taxonomy): Eukaryota > Metazoa > Chordata > Aves > Passeriformes > Paramythiidae > Oreocharis > Oreocharis arfaki. Next base: position 226,008 of record VZRR01002041.1, on the reverse strand, counting down.
GTGCTGATAATAAAGCAGGCACTTTCTAATACGTTACCTCCAATATGGCTCCTTAGATTATTGTTTGGCTGTAGAAGAAATAAAAAGAACTTTGCAAAAGCAATAATAATGTGGAAGTGTCTTTATCACAGGCCATTCCAGGGAGTGTAACAAAAAAGGCCCACAATGACTCAGGCCAATGACAATGAGGATAATAAGAATATCAGGAGTGGGGAGGGTGCCCACACAGTAGAGCACTGGGCCAGAACATCTCGAGTCTGTTCAAGAGATAAAGCCTTAAGAGGGAGTTCGCTTCAATCGGGGAGGCAGTTCGCTGCAGCCTCTGGAAAAGTGAAAAGAGCCACAGGAGGAGGAAGAAAGGAATATTAAAAGCTTTTCAGGGGGTGGAAGGAGTGTTTCTCTCCTATTCTTTTTCCCATATAAAGTTGGGTAGGATTCAGGATGCAGCTATGAATACATGGCTCCTCTTTCACTGCCTGAAATCTGGTGTTCCAGAGGTGATCAAATGTAATTAGGCAGTGTAGTACTAATTCAGCTGCCATGTGAGATGCTGAAGGAGGAGAATACCAACTGCATGGGAGGAGAGACCGAATGAGTTTCCCCTTCCTGACCCTGATGCAATCATACCTAGAAGCCTGAAAGCTGATTTTATTTTCCTCTCTGCAGGTGAGAGACAGCAGTTTAAGGAAAAGACTCCTATTCTGACTCTGCCTTGCGATGTGTTAGGTTGTTAGGCTGGTAAAATATGTAGGGGATGTGATTCCCTTCCTGTACTGGCATAAATCAGAAGTCACTCTAGCTGTGCTGTTTTACACAAGCTCAGGGTTTGCCTTAACAAAATTATAACGGCATAAGGCCAGTGAGGAGGAAAGGTCAAGCACGTCATTTCTGTCTCAAAGCCTGGTGATATCAGCCATGAAGCTGTGATCATGACTGATCAGGGAACCTCGTCATTAACTGATTAATTATTATTAATTATTATTTATTACTCTAGCACCAGGGAGTCCTTGTCACATCTATGTTAAGTTCCCTTGAACCTGGATCCCCTCCAAGTTTTCCAAAGTCCTTGAGCTTGCAAAGTAAAGCTGCTGATCTTGTAAGAACAGGTCTTGGAGTTTAATACTCCCAGGACCTACAGTCCTCAAAGGAAAAGTGCCATAATGTGTGTGTTGCTTGGAGTGGGAGGAAAGGGGTCCTGGAAGGAGCACAGCAAAGTAGAACTGGGGAATAATAATGTTGTGAAAATGGTGAGCTGAAGTTAGAGTTCTGCTTGACTCGGGGATAGCTCTTGGAGTGGGGGGTGGGGAGGCTACAGGCTCACTTGCTTCTGGTTATCCATCCCTAATGATCAGATCAAACTATCTCAGAGAGCTAATTCCAATGAATTTTGCTCTCATTTTTACCAATGTAAGTCACCTCCCTCCTGACAGTAGAGCTGGGTTGGATTTACACCCAGTGTAACAGAGGTTGGAAAGGCTCTGCATTGAATTCCTGCCAGTTCTTTTCTGGGTCTCCCAGCAGGGACTCCAGAACCAAGTGACACAGGCCTTCCTGGGCATCAGAGGGACCACTTGAAAGGCAAATTAATGTTATCTCTGGGCCAGATCAAGGCAGTAAAGGAGACTGTTTTCTTGTCCTGATGCAGCACCAGCATGTGTAGTTTTACAGCCCCAGCCTGTGGGCTGCTGATTCTGCTTTCATTACCTGTTATTTACAACCCTGCACACAAGAAGGTCTATTTTATTCATTTGTATGTTTTTGCTTCCTGGGAAGATCTTCAGCCACGAGCTGAGTCAGCAGGATCTCTAGTCAAATAGGGAGCCTCTTTCCCTGCAAGACATTGAAACCCTGTGATGTTTTGCCTGACGGGAGAGAACTCTTTCCTTTCAGTGTGCCACATCGCTCTGTTTTGCTTCCCATCTTTCCCTGCAAGCAGGAAGCAGCCCTCTTGAATATAATTTCTATTGAAAGCAAATGGTGTCTATGTCTGATTAGTTCTGGCTTGAGGCTGTATCAACAAGCTCACTGTTGGTCCTTCATTTGCAGCCTGGAATATTTTAGGGCACTTGAGTCTGACAGATTCATGTTTATTACATTAAATCATTCTATCATTGACTCGCCAAAGTGTTATTTTCCCAGATGGCAAGAGGCAATGGGGGAAAAAACCAAAGCATCTACACCACTGGTGGCAGAGAGGGCAAATCCTGCAGCCTTCACTTAGACAGAGCCTCTGAAGGTCTAATTCTGCTCTTGTTCAGAGCCTGATCCTCTGGGATCAGGAGCCTCTGTTCTAGGAAGTAACAAAGCTGTGGGAGAAGGGCCAGGCTCATATGCTCTAATGATGCTAATCAGGAAAAACCCCTCTGAAATCAGTGGGATTAGATTGAGACACAACGCTGGGGGAGTGAGGGTCAGCCCAGGCAGGTTCTGGTGTGCTGCGCAGACCAGGGACTCTGTCCCCATATAACCCAAGGCAGAGCCATTCCCTCCAGGAGCTACATTTCATATCAGCACAAGTCCTCTGTGTCAGCAAATAAGACTCACAAGACAAAGATGGAGCTCTGAGGGGAAGTGTCTTTGCTTCTATTTTATTCTTTCACTGAGCTGTTTCTGTAACTGCAACTGAACAAACAGAGTAAGTCACCTTTCTTCCCCCCAAAAGCCCGGGGCCTCAAGACAGGGCAGGATTCTGTTCACATTTCCTCTCTGGCGACAGGGTTTCCATTACACCAAAGCCCCTCTGCCTCACTCTGGCAGCCTACAAAGGTCTTGAAAGGATTGGAAAATGTCCCCTGCCGGCTTCCCTTGCCCAGGAGAGCTCCTGGCTCACACAGGGCTGGCACAAGGCCTTAGACTGCCACAGAAGCCTCTGCTCTGTGGGAAATCCCAAGGGGAAGAGCTATGGTCTCTTTCAAAACAAAGGTATAAATTTCAAAATATCCCATGGAAGGGAAAATACCAGCCCCAACCAGAAAAAATGTTTTGAAGTGATCAGACTGTTTCATTTAAAACCAGCCAGAGTCTGGCAGCCTCCTCCATTATTTTTCTTTCTTGTTTAACATTCAGAAGTCTCCAAGGAATTTGCTGGTACATTTGCTGTGCTTCACTACAGGTCTCCACAGAGCAACTGTAACAGGCAATGTGTGGCCTGATTTTGTCACTCTGCCCATCTTGTTGTTCTGATGGAATAATCAGAATAACCCTTAATATTTCCCAGAAGTAACTTCTGCCTGGGGCTCCTTTAGGTGTTTCACCTGTGCTATTGGCAGCTGCACACCGAATGGGAAGGACAAGGAGCCCAAGGAATGGCAGGTGCTGAAGGGAATCAGAAGTGAGATTCAAGAATTTTAACCTAAAATACTTGTTTAGGTTTTCCTTGTCAGCAAAGAAATACAAACTCCCAGAGTACAGATGTCCTGTTTTTTGGGGGTGAATAGTAGTTTGGGGACGTGAGAGCAAGTAGATTCCTGGACTTGATTAGGACAAAAGGTTGGTGCTACCTATCCCAAGTGATTTGGTATGTGGGGTTCCTGGGAATTGTATCTTTACCCTCATTTTATGGATTTAAGGCAACTAGAGAAGTGACAGGCAGTAGATTTAGGAGTGGAACATCTCTGCTGCATTTCAGGCTTCCTGAATCTCAGGCCTCTTCCTTGCCCATAAGACAGCACAGCCCTCCTTGCTGCCTGCAGATTGTGCAAATTCAGTCCAAGGCTCTGCTCACAGTCCAAGTCATCTGCCAGTTTAAAGAAGAGACAATAAACTAGATGAAAGCCAATCAGAAATGAAGCAAAGTCCATTAAGATCATCCATGGTAACTCTCCATCTAGCCTGTTCTGTAAAGAAACTGGCTGAACATCTGAAATGTGTTTTCTCTCTAGACAGATAACTCTGAAAGTAGAATCCAGTCTCCAAAGAGCTTTAAGCTTTCTTAAAAGGAAGCAAACGACTCTGTGTCATGCCACATAAGTCATTAATCATTAAATGTTACGCAGATGACTGGGGAAAGAGGCCATTTGTTACAGGAGGGAAAAGAGAGAAAGTAGGGATTTTTTTGGCTGTGCTGCCAGGAGAGCCAATTCCCATCTGTGGGTTTGATGCATTGTTTCGTAAGTAGCAGTGTTGGTTTTACACGGGAGCAGCTCTCAGAAACCATAACATTTAATGCAGAATGAAATGTATTCGAGGAGAGAGGTTTTCTGTGCTATTTTTGCCATTGTTGGAGAAGGATATGTCTCAGAGAGTTGCTCTCCCTAATGCCCTCTGATCCTGCAGCAAAGACATCAGTTTGTTTGTGGTCCTTGTATCAAATGCTGCTCTATGCACCATAACCATCTCTGGGATATTTTTGTCTTCAAAAACTGTTGCCATTGCAGAAAGTGAGCCAGAAAATACACACATTGTGTTGTCCTGGGCAAGAGATGTTATTTTTGTTCTTTCTTCCTCGGTATGTGTCTTTTTGAAGCAAAAGTAATTTGGGCTAATGGGACTTGCTGTTTGTGGGCAGGAAGGAGTGCACAGCACTGGAAGCGTTGGAAAATGCAGCTGTCATGGGGATCCTAGATTTATGCTGGTGTAGAGCAATGAGTTCTGGATGTAGAGCAGTTTCCCAAAGGTGGTTCCCAAGACAGAAAGCCATGCTGTGAAACCTGGTCATCATCCTCCACAAAACGACTCAGGTGATGTCCCAGGGTGTGGAATTCTACATTTTGCTGCTCAGTGCTCTCTCTGGCTTTTTTGACCACAGTAGGAGATACTGTAGACTGAGCTGGAGATATTGTAGACTGCTCTTGTTAGGAGGAAGCTAATGCTGAAGTCAAGAATCCTTGAGGCAATTTTCCTTACGTGGATGTAAGGTCTGGTTTTTAGATCGGGTTACAAACCCCACAGCCTAAAGCAACAGCTCCAAACTTTTCATACATAAACACAACTCAGAAACATGTTCTGTGTGTCTGCTTCCCCACAAGACACACATGGTTGTGTTTGGCTTTCCTTTGCTACTCCTTTTGTCACTCCCTCTCCAAATTAAACCAGACATTCTTCTCCTCAAAACATTCCACTCAGAGCAGCTCTGCATTTCCTTCCTATTTTCAGTGAGTGCATGCACTTAACTGCAGCTCTCTTATTGAGAAGTAAGAGTTAGAAACTGACAGTTTCAGTGTGGTTTATCCCAATCTGGAGTAAAAGCCTGACCTTCCTGTTAGAGATGGTTCTGCTTTGCATGCGGGAAATGTTCCCAGAGTGCTGCATTACCCTCTGGCACGTTTACCTCTCCATGGGCATAACCAAAGCTCCCGCTATCGCTGCTCTACCATCTAGCACAGCTCCTCCTAATGATAATATTTTTCTCATCTTAAAACAACTCGAACAACCATGACTAAGTATCCAGCAGGTCAGTTGGGAATAATCAGGTTTCTGCCTTCGTTTTTCACACGGAGCAATGCCTGTCAGGCATCCTGAGGTCTCTGCATCACACACCCAGGCTTTTGGGGGAATTGCCATTAATGGCTGGGAATGTGTCTTGGCTTTTCTCTTAATCTCTTATCACAAGATTAGCTAATGTCTGTGAAGCCCAGGAGGATTGGGTAATGGTAAAGGATCATCAGGAGAGATGGAAAGATAAGTATTGTTCTCTGAGAAGCCGTTAGGGTTTCTTCAGAGATAATTATCTCCTGCTCTCTGCAAGGCTCTTCTCTCACAGGCCCCCACCTCAGAGGCCCCTGGAGCTCCCCTGAGTCCTCCCACCTGCAACAGGACACAGCAGAGCAACAGAGGGGGAGTTGGTGACTGGATCTCCTCAATCCTGCGGAGATGGCACTGCCTGTGAGTGTGAGCAACCCACACCCTCCTGCTCAGCCTGGGCCATCGAGACTTGCACAGACTCTGGTTTGCAGCCTCTGGCTCCAGGATCCCAAGTACCATGTGGGGTCGGCGATCATCCTCCTTGTGTGAGGCATCATCAGCCCCACTGGCAGAGGTGAATTTTAGATTCCCCTTTTCCTTTTCCCTGCTCCACAGAGGGCTGGAAGAGCAGAGCAAACATCCAGCTGGGTGTCTGTGTCTTGGCACACAGACACAGTTGGGCAGTCGCAGGCAATGGAGTAGTTTGAGACATTCCTTTCTATCAGCTGCTCATAACCTGTCTCATCTGAGACAGTCACCCACAGTGTGTGCACATTCCCAGCTGTTCCAGTGGAAAATGAGACTGATTCCTCTAATCTGCCTCTCCCCATGACTATGGCTCAGGGCTCCCTGGGGCAATTATTTCTTCAGAGCTGATGCTTTGGAGAACAATCGTTCATACCCCACAAAGCAAGTGTCAAGTCTCCAGCAGAGCAGGAAGGGCAGAAGCAGCCATTCTGAAACAACTGGTGGTTTGGAACTGAGGAATTGGGAATGGGTTCAAGGTTTCCTTCACATTTTGGTGGTTGCAACACAAACCACAAAGGAGAGGGGTTGGAAAAGCACTGACTCCCAAACCACAGCATCTTCAGGGTTAGATCTGGGCTGTCCCCTCTTCCAGAATGGAGTGGGGACTCCAGCACACAGGAGATGAGGCTGGTCCTGCTGTTCATCCTTCTTCCTGCTCTTCTTGCTGTTCTGGGCACGGGTACCTTGGATTCACTCTTTAAAGGCTCTGTCTGTGCTGCTGACTATCCAGTTCATTATCTGCTTGTAATTGTTTTGTCTTCTCTGATCTTCTGTTCACCTGTGATGAGTGTACAATCAGTTTTGCTCTGATCTGACATGAGTTACAGGCCTTTTGAACCCTGACTGATTAAAGTTTCTTCCTTCTTCAAGTAAATTGGTTCACACAGAGCTGTCCACTAGTGTGACTCCCTTCACTGTCCAAATCACATCTTCGCAGCTGACAGATGGATCGCTCGAGGGTTTGTGGTCATTGTGCCAGCCTTAGAAGTTTGGGGGTGCTTATATTCCCAACCTGGTCAACTTGCTTTTGTTGTTTTCTGGGATGTTTCTTTTTCCACTCTATCTATTAGCGACTGATGCCCAGCCTTCAGCCCAAATCTTCTCATCCTACCGTAGCCCCAGCTGTGAGGGAATATTACTGTTATCTATGAGCTGAGTTGCACTTTTGAGGCCCCTTCCTTGCTGATATTAGCATGAGGATCTGCCCCCAGCCTTCACTGCAGTTCAGTGAGGAATGGATTCCTGAATAGGAGCTGAAACCTGCAAGGCACTGCACCATTGCACCTGATGGTTTTTATTTTTGTACATAAACGTACAGAGAATGGTGCAACCCGAAGACAATTTGAGAGATTATGCTTGAGAGACTGTGCTGAAAGGGGGAAGATGAGTACAGATAAGGTGAGGCCAATGCCACGCTCCATCCCAGAGTCCTACCTGTGTCCTGTGCAGCCTGGAAGTCCCTGCCTGGTACCCTCTGCGAGGGCGGGGATGGCAGTTCATATGTGCACAGCTCAACAAGGGTGGATTAAACTCAGCTTCATTATTTTCAGAGGCTTCTGCAGCCCTTGCCTGGCTAGCAAAAATATTTGAGAATTTGGCCAGTAACTGTGTTAATTGGCTAGTATGTTGGGTATTTATTTGAATGTCAATTTGAACAGAAATCAACAAAAACTCTTAGTATGAAACTGAATAATGAAGCAGTAGTAGAATCAGACATTTTTAGCAGAAAGAAATGCTTTTTTATTACTTAAAATGTGCTTAAATTAACAACTGCAGATAATGATTCCCTGGAGCTAGATAAGGGGTTAAGGATCATTGCTCTCAGTGATGACAGGCTACTCACTAAATTTGGTGAGTTATGTTTCTAGTTGAGGTTTTATAGCTCAGATATATTGATTGTCTCCAAGTGAGTGAGACTTGGTTGACTGGCAAGCCAAATGACTCACAAGTTGACCTGAAGAATAGCTTTCCCCCCTCAGCCTCCATTGCGTAAGTGATGTTCGGAAACCACCAGCTATGTGACAAATTATAAGATTCATATCATTTGAAGAAGTGGAAAAGATGAGTGTAATCTGGAGACAAAGGATCTTGTGTCCCAGGTTTCTGGCAGAGGAGCTAAGCGCCGATGTCATTTCAGAGGCTACTGTTGCTCATTGAGGCTTTGGGAAGCGATGAGAGTGACACCTGTTTTGGAAAGACAGGTCTGGAGCATGTGGCATCATGCACCAAAATCCATGATGATAAGAACAGACTGAGGGTATCCCTGCTCCTTGCTGATCCATCTCATCCCCACGGGCACACTGCGCACTGCTCTGACAGGGCTCTGTGTGTGTAAAGTGGGCTGTGGAACTGCTCTGGCTGAACATCAACCCAGCAAGAAAAAGAGCTTTTCTTTTCAGCTGATCCACTTTCCCAGCCCTTTTCTCAGCCTGTCCACATACCTGGATGGGTCAGCACAGTTCAGGATAACAAGAGGACAGGGATGAAGAGAAGAGTGTGGATGCAATTGGCTGAATTTGCCACTGAAAGTTCCATCAACCAAAGCCACAGCTCAGTTCTTTCATTGCCTGAATATGCATTAAAGTGATGCTACCCACTGCTTTCCAGAGGGTTCAGTGTCAACAGATTAGACGTGCACCTAGATTAGAAGTTGGATTTCGGTGGAGTTCTGCCTCAATAGCAGCTTTGTGAGACAAGATGAGAGAGTTTGTGATGAAAAGCTAAAAATATCAAACAACTCTGGCAAAATGAAGATGGCCAGTTACAGCAAACCTTCATGGAGACATTTGTCCCAGCACAGGGTGCCTGTGGCCAGCCCAGAACAGGTGCCAGGGTCCACCTGCAGGGCACCAGAAAATCCTAGAATCATTTAGAATCAGTCACATTTTCATCCAAACGTCACAGAGGGAAAGTTTCTTTAATGTTTCTGGTATATTTAATGGTGTCTGAGCTTAAAAACCTACTAAAGACTCAGCTTCACCTTGGATTGCAGGTCCTCTGTAATCATTTGCATTGGTAAGAGTGGTCTAATTCACATTTCATTTATTCCTATGCCATGGCACAGGCAGCAGCAGGGGAATGTGGCCTCTTTTCTCACTGGAAACTCTACTGTTTCCAGCTCCAAGTGTAATTGGACACTGTTGCAGGGTTTTCTGAGTCTTGTTTGCCTCTACTTAGAAGAACAAAAAGTAATGCTTAACTCAAGTGAAACTAGCAGTGAAAACAGAGCAATTTGCATTGAAACTTCCTTTTAAAGAGGTAGTTAAAGCTGCCTGGTTTGCTGTGCACGTGGGGTTGGGGTACCCCAAGCAGATAACATGTGCACAGCCACAGAAAGGAGCTGGGGCCCGTGGAACACCCAGCCTGGGATTGCTGGTGACTCCCAAGTCCATAGGCTGCACATTAGAAATTGTCACTTTGCTTGGAAGCATTTGTGAGGGGAGCCTTATCCCTGCTGGTATTTACTGGAGTCTGTCTCACTGTAAACATTCCCCTATTGATGCTGTTAGATATAAACCAACTCGGGTAAATCCAGTGCAGACAAGGATATACCGGAGAAACACGGACTAAAGCCTGTCAGATTTATTTTTATTTACGTCGATTTCTACACACATAAAGCAGCTCTGCAAGACTTTGAAGGAGGCGAGGAGATTCATGTCGTATCCCCCCATACCCTCAGGAGCTGCATGCAAAGCTACACACTGGGTTTTGACAGCAAGGATTGAGCCCACAGCCTCAGGTTAAAGCTAAATTATTTGAGCAAGAGAAACAATCCGCAGACTGTGAAAAACAGCTTAAAGCCACTCATATCTGAAATACAGAAAGCTTGAGCCAGCGCTTACTGAAGCCAGTGGCTCTCTTGGCTGCAGTGGGTTTGACTGCCAGGAGATGACCAGTTCCCACCCATGAGGTATGCAGGTATCCAGGGAAAAGGGGCTGTTCCAGACACAACTGTCTGAGACCCATCTGTGGTTGCACGTCTAGAGCAGAGCTCTCACTCCATTGCATTTCAAGGAACAAACTATCCTCATCCTCCTTCCCTCCCTGCTTCAGCATGTGGGACAGCAGGTGGCTGTTCCAACAACAAATATCCGCAATCTTTTCATGTGCACAAGTAATTCCATTTCAGTGAAAGGCTGCTGGAGTTGTTCCCTGTCCATCAGTCTGATAGTGGTGATTTATTGGTGAGATACGGAACTACTTCTGTCTTATCAACTTGGAGCAAAACACTCAGGAGCCACTGTTTCTCAGGCAGGTCCTAGTGGATTCGTAGCTGAGGGAGCCATGGCCTCTCCTGGCAATCTGGGGTGCTTCACTGTCCCCATAGGATTCATCTGTAGCCCATGCTGTTTTTTCCAGACCTAGGACTGCAAACATTTCACATGTTGGGGCACCGTCTTTCTCAGCAAATATAACCCTGCATTATCTACAGTGCCTCTGACTCAAAATCTCCCCCTTTCAATTTTTGCTTCCTTCTCTTCAGTTATCCAGAAGAACACCAGTGGATCCTGGATTCTCTGCAGCCACCTGGTGAAGCTGAGCTGTTGGCTCTGGATGCCCTGGTGGTTCCAGAGCCCCCTGTATCCAGGAGGTGGATGTTGGGTGAGCAGGCACAGCTCCAGGGTAGGTGCTGGGAGCACAAGCACAAGGTCTCTGCTCTCTGGCTGGCACCCACATTGTCTCTCCCTTGAATCCCATGGCTAATGCTTCCTTAATTTGCTCATCGGTAAAGTCCTTGATGCTGCTCCATTGAATTATGGTTTAATTGTGTGAGCTTCCCTGATAATGCCATTCACTGACATAAGGCTTAGTATAAAATGCTGATTTCTGGGTTGCCTATAATTGTGGTAGTGATGCTCCATAGCCATATGACAGCGACTGTGACTTTGGGCAGGAGGAATATAGGAGGTGACACTCCACACTTCATATCCCGAGTGAACAGAAACAGGCACTGCTACCGTCAGTGATGAAGGTGGGGAAATTGAGGCAGGGGACAGCTAACAAAAAATAAAGTTGATTCTCTGTTAGCAGAGTAGAGAAGAAAAGGAGAACATGGGATATTCTCCTCAAAAAGTCCCTGGGACTTTAAAATTGTTTTTACAAAGAAAAAATTTCTTTATTTTCTTTGCAAAAAAGTCCCATGAAAGGACACATTTTTAATTTCAGGAACATTTGATTTTAGGATCTTTCTGAAAGCCCCAAACAAAAGTTGAGTGGTCTGGACACTACTTTTCAATACTTTGAAATGAATGACTAATGTTAAGTATTGTAGCCACTGATTATTTGGGAAGAGAGATCAAGTTCCTGGATCTGCAGGGGCCCAGAGAAGCCCCACAGCATCTCCATCCCTGGAAGTGTTCAAGGCCAGGTTGGATGGGGCTCTGAGCAACCTGGTCTAGTGGAAGGTGTCCCTGCCCATGGCAAGGGCTGGAACAGGGTGATATTTAAAGTCCCTTCCAACCCAGGCCATTCCACGCTTCTGTTAAGTGTCCGGTGTCCCACACTGTGCCAGCAGGATTAGAAATCCCGAGGCTGAGGGGAGGCGTCACTCTGGAGACACGTGGGGAAGGTGCCACTGAGAATGTTTTGGGGTAAAGACCTGTAGCAAGGACTCTTGTTCTGAACATTTTTCTGCCCCTCCTTCAGGTCAGGCCTCTGCAGCCTGCTCAAGAGAGCTGTGTGTGTCTCTGGGACTGCACTGGTGTTGTCATGTCTGACACTAACGGAGAGGATGTGTTTCTCCATTAGAACTTTCCTGACAGTGAAGTGATTTCCACTTTGCTGGTAGTTCCAGGTCCCCTGTGGTTAAGTGAGGACTTTGGAGGTTAAAGTCTGTCAGGTCTGGATCAAGGTCAGGAGACCTGCTTTTGATTCTAAAGATTTTAATTGACTTTGCACCACATAGAACCTGGGCATGCTTGAAAAGAAATATAGATAAATTTTACATTTAAATATTTGAATAGTGTCTATATATTAAGGTGGCTGTAAAAAAGCCCTGTTCAGGCAGGCTGCAGGAAGAGAAGAGATTTGCATAGCAGAATAATTGGTTTTGCAAATAAATCTGGTTCTTGAAATTTGTAGATTAGCAATAATATGTCTCCAGATGAGAAGGAAAGGTCATGGATGAATAAAGCAACAATTAAACTTTCAGGAGATTATTAAACTAAACACAAACCTGGCTAAATGCATATGAGAGAATGTCAATAAAGGACAGGAGTGGCCTGTCAGGACTTGTGAGCCTCCAGGATATTAATGTTACTCAGAGATCTTTTCTTCCCATGCAGCTGCTCTTCTTGAAGTAACAGCCTTTGCAGATTCCTCCCTAATCTGGACAATCCATTAAATAACCCAGTTAATTTAAGCCATTTAAATCCAATAAGGCTGGTGTGTAATGCTATAAAACTCTAAACAAAATCCTTGGAGAATTACCACGTTAACTGTTGCACTGCAGGCTCCAGCCATGCCTGATGACAGTGAGAAGGTGCCTCACAGGGAAACAAGGAGGTCTCAGCACAGAAGAGAGAATCCTGAGGCTGTAGAAAGGTGGGGTTTGTTCTGAGTCTGAAAGAAAAAAGAACAAAACTGAAAAGTAGTACTTTCCAAATGGACCATGAAATAGATCTTTTATGACAAGGGAAATGAAGGATGGTGGAAATTCTTATTTCAAAGTATTGAAAAGTAGTGTCCAGAGCACTCCCTTAACCTTTGTTTATGGCTTTCAGAAAGATCCTAAAGTCAAATGTTCCTGAAATTAAAAACTTGTCCTTTCATGGGACTTTTTTGCAAAGAAAATAAAGAAAATTTTTTCTTTGGAAAAACAGTATAAAAGTCCCAGGGACTTTTTGAGGAGAATGTTCCATGTTCTCCTTTTCTCCTTCACCTCTGCTAACAGACCATGGGAGGCACAGGGCTGACCACGCTCCAGACTCCTCTGAGCTTCCTCCCACAGCTGGATCTAGAAGGAAGCAGATGCATGAGGTGCTGAGGGGCAAGGCCATGCCCACCTTCTCCTAACTTGGAGCTTCACAGAGATCAACGTCCCTGATGCTCAGCACGGCTCCTGCTGTGTGAGCAGCAGGAATCATGCGTGATCTCCAGCCCGGTGCACCACAGATGAAACCTTCAGCAGGAGGTGACTCCCTGGATTGTTACCTGTCCTCACCTACCAGAACACCACTGTTTCCCCGGGGAAAGAGGGCAGTGGGAGCAGAGGAAAGGAAAGCTTCCAATGACTTTTAATTCCCTCCCTCTCCCAAATCTCAGGAGGGGGGCAGGAGTTAAGACATACGGTGGAAAAATAGGAGTCCCAGGGGATTTTACTGAACCAAGGCTCAGCCCTAACCAAGCTTTCCCAAGCCTGGTGCCCTTGGCGTTGGAAAACTTCCTCTTCCAAGCATATTTTGCCTCTAAATGTCAGGTCTGGAAGGTCTCACTCTGTAAATGGCTGCCTGTTGCCTGGTTTCCGAGCAGCTTCTCCCCCTCCCCTTGCAGACAGACAGACACAGTAGGTGGCTAAAAAAAAATACACACAGGGAGCCCTTCTCCTAGAAACAGAGCCCAGACATGAAACAACCCTGCCAAGACAAAACACACCACCACATACCTCATCTTCCCTTTGGGGATCATAGAGGAGTTGCATATGACAGATGTGAGTCATATTGCTGGGTGCAACTCTGGGAGATGCTCAGATATTCGCTTGAGGAGAGCAAGAAAAGGATCAGATGGAGCAATAACTCCCTGTGATGCAGTGCTCCTCTTTGGGAGCTCCGAGGGTGTTTTACAAAAGAAGACAATGTCAGGATCCTTGTTTTAGGAAGGGTGCTGAGAGGAAGCATGAATTCTCCAAGGCCACACAGCCTCCAGTGTCAGAGCAAAGGTGAGAGCCCAGGGTACCCAGCCTTGCACTGCACCTGGGGCCAGGCTGCCCCAGCCACGTTCTTGACAGCAGCCTTATTGCCTGAGCAAAAGACTGCTGAACCCACAGGTTCAGCCTGCAAAATCCAGGATTTCTCTTCTTTAATTATGCTCTCTGCAGATCAGGGGGGAATACCTGCCCCTGCTCCTCAGGACAGGAGCATGGCCACGTACAGGCTTGTTCAGGGCATTTCATTCCTTGAAATGATTCATTTATATGTAAAATCGTATTAGCTTTTATTGGCTGTCTCCACAGACCCTCCCAGCACAGACAGATCTAAACCTTGAAGTGCCATTAATCTTTGGTGTGCTCTGCCCGCTCTCTCTTGTGGTACTTCGTAGCTGGTGACCTTCAGCAGAGGATTTTTGTTATTCTCTTTCCCCAGGAGCCCTGGCAGCACCTGCAGCAGCTGGTGCTGATCTTCCTGGAGTGGGAAGGAAAACAGGGGGTTCAAGGCACCTCCGCTGCATTGACAGCTGAGCACTGAGCTTCTTTTCCCTGTGCAGGAGATAATTGCTGGGGAAAGGCCAAGTCCTGGCACAGGGGGGAGGGCCAGGAAAATTCCTGCTGAAGTTCTTGTCAGAGCTGATGTTGAGCGCGTCGAGGCAGCCTGTGATAGTTGTGTCTCTACAGTGCCTGGCACAGAGGGGCTGCCTCTGCCCATGGGTCAGGGGCACCATAGGGGGGCAAAGATGATGACAAGGTGAGGCTGAGAGCAACTAGAAACTCAGTAAGAGTTCTACTGCAGATTTATGATCTGAGGCTCAGGTATTGATAAAAGTCAGGCCAAATTTATGTGTGTCAATAAATGGGCACATTCATGTTAGGAGGCACTGGATCTTTGAAGGAGACATTGGCAAAATCTCTGTTTCTCTCAAAGTTAAAGATGGCTTTTTGGGACCAGGGCAGCCACAATCACCTCACCTTACGAGCAGTTTTCCCTGGCAGCTCTGGAGGCATCCGGGTGCTGGGAGAGAGACAACTTGAGAGGGAAATCCAAAGCAAAACTTGAAGCATCCTGTCCACCTGTGGCTGAGGGAAAGGCTGCTGCAAGGATCTCTCTGGCTCAGTCCCTTCTGGGGTGGTGTGCAGTAAGGTTTGAGATGACATTTCAGATATTCCCTTCATTACAGTGTCTGCAGACCCTGATCAAATATGTATTTTTGCCATTTCTCTTGGGATGTAGCCTTTTTGAGACCTCTGCCTCTGTCAGATTAGAGTTGAATTGGCCAGTGAGTTCAAAATTATGGGGGATAAGGAAAAAGAGAAAGGATATAAATGCACACACATGAGTGTGCACACACACTGATCAGTTAAACCTGGTTTGATAGGAGACCAGGCTGAAATTAAATCTATTTGGCAATTTGCTGGCTCTATTGAGTCCAGGTGATGAGTTGGAAACTCGCTGTTTTAGGAAGGAGGAAAGTTGCATTGTTTCTGCTCATGTCAAACCACATCACATTCTCTCCTTCTTGTGCTGGCATGAGAACAACATGGCACACTCCGGGGCTGTGCTGTCTGCAGACATGTCCTGCTCCTGATCCCTGCCCTCATCGACCATGTCTTTGTGGGCCTGACTCGGGTTTCCTGCGTCACATGGAACCTTTGCAGATGCCAGAGCTGTGGCACTGTTTACAGAGAGGAACATGCTGTCTGCCTCAATTAATTCAAGCAGTTCTCCGTTGTGCTCAGGAGGATTGATTTTTATAGGGGGTACCATGGGAAGCAGAAATAGATGCTGGAGTCTCTTGCCATTTACACCTGAAGAAAGCACAAGCCACACTCAGAAATCAGCGGTGCTACATCAAGCTGACATTGCCATGGCCAAGAACTGCCTCTATTAAAGACACTTCTGAAGGAGATGCTGCAGTCTTTCAGCAGAGAGCAGAGGTTGCAGGGGATTATTCTGTGCAAGGGGGAAGAGGTCCCCCTAATTACTTACTTCCTGGGTGAATGCAGGCACAGAAATCTCCATCCTGCCTGAAGAGTTCCTGGAGGAGCAATCCTGTGAATCAAAAATGGTCTTTGTTACCCTTTTTCTAAACTATAGCAGATCTGGATCCCTTCAGCTCTACTATCACTTGCCAATTTCTGCCAGGCTTCAGAAGTTGAAGACAAAAGAGATTTTATTTTCCCTCCCTCAGTCTTTGGGTGAGAGCCATCAGAAAGCAAACAAGGCAGAGCTGGTGACACAAAAGTTGTCAACACTTGCTTGGTGAGCACGTTGAAGCTTGGTCAGGCCTGAAGTAGGATATGGTAGTGAGGGTGTTGCATTCTTAGTCCCTAAGAGCACCTGAGGTCACAGGCGAGAGAGAGTGTCCAAAGGAGGGACATGGAGCTGGGAAGGGGCTGAGGAGTGGCTGAGGGCACTTGGCTCATTCAGCTGGAGCAGAGGAGACTGAGGGGAGGCTCCTCGGGGGCTGCAGCTCCTCCCGAGGGGAGGCGGAGGGGCAGGGGCTGAGCTCTGCTCTGGGCCAGGGACAGGAGCCCAGGGAACGGCTGGAGCTGTGTCAGGGCTTGGGCTGGAGCTCAGCGAAAGGTTCTTCCCCCCGAGGGTGCTGGGCACTGCCCAGGCTCCCCAGGGAATGGTCCCAGCCCCGAGGCTGCCAGAGCTCCAGGAGCGTTTGGACACCGCTCCCAGAGATGCCCAGGGTGAGGTTGTTGGGGTGTCTGTGCAGGGCCAGGGGTTGTACTCCACGGTGCTTGTGGGTCCCTTCCAGCTCAAGATATTCCATGATTCTATGACCAACACACAGCCCCAAAAATCAGAGACTGCTTTTAAAAATGCTCATGTGTGAATCGGGGCCTGACTGTATGTTACTTTTGCATCAGCTGGGAAACCATAAGGAGGTTTTCATAACCATCATTGGGAATTTGCTTTAGGAAAAATATACTGAGAGTCAGTGTGGCTTGTTAGATAGCCAGACTGTGAGACAGCTGGGCTGAGGGCAGCATGGAAATTGCTCTTCTGGCTAAGGACTGCAGCTGAGTGAGAAATCTCTAATTTGTTTCATGGCTTTAACTGGAGGAAACTGGAGACTGATGGGTATGGGGGGAGGCCACCTGAAACAAAGTTTTTTCCACTATCCCTTGCCCAACTAGAAGTAATTGGCCTCAAAAGGTTGTGTTTGTTCCCCATCAAAACAAAAGATTCTGTTGCTTTCTTGGATGCATTTACCCTGTTATTGCAGTTCCAAACAAAATGCCCTTTTTTCAAAGGAAAGTATTGAGGAGATTTTGTTCTGGCTGCTTCAAAAAAGGAATTTTCCCACACTGCCATTTTTACCTAAGTGCATGAGCAGTTCTTGCTGACCTGCAACCCAAAGTACGTTTTTTTCCATTAAGTGGGGAAAAAACCCCAGCCAGTCTCTGAGGGAGTAAGGGTTTGGACAAGACTGAGCATTTGTTTCATCAAAACAGCCAGGTGGGAGATGCTGCCAGAGAACCTCTCATTTCTTTGGCTGAGGGTGTTCCCTTTTGTGTTTTGTTTTCTTGTTTGTACCTGGGTGTGGAAGCAGTGCCAGACACAGCGATGTCAGGGCATTTCATACAGTTAAGGAGCAAATTAACCATGTCCCCACCATCCCTCCCCCTGCCCTGGATGTGACGCTCCCTGGGGCTCTCCAGAGTTCCTGTAAATCCCGGGAGATCGGATGCCCTTGTCTGAGGCTGGAGGGCTGCCATCAAAGAGATGGTTTTGGGCTGGTTTCAGTGAACTTGTTACTTCTGGGGCAGACTTCCTGTGCCATGGCAGGTGGAAATCCACCAGTGCTCATTCCTGGGCTCCTCCTTACCTTTCTGCTTCTTTCTTTCTTTTGCAAACCCACAGTCAAAGCCCACTGTGTGACCCCAGGGGTGTTGCCTGGGTGTTGGTGACAGCAGGTCTGGCAGCAGAAGGGTTGGAGCACACGTTGTTTCTGCTTGATCTGGCAGAGTGCTAGCGAGAGACGAGCCTTTGAAAAGTGTAACAGCCTTCCAGGGAAACAGGCAGCAGGGATCACTGCTGTTGTGTGAGGTGTTGCATTCTCCATTACACACTAGCAGGGAACATGTGGGCAAGCCCAAGGGCCCAGTGACTGTAATCACCAAGGAGAGCTTGAAGTCAAGGATCATCATCTAATTAGTCCATGCAATGCTTAGCAAGGTTATTTTTATCTCAAGCCCTTCAGAACATACATAATCATTCCACCTTAAGTCTTTCAAAACTTGGTCTCTATGGAAACTGTGATATAAACGACTGCTCATTTCATTTCAGGACGTCTGAGCTGTGTTGCAGCCTCCCTGTGCGTGTGGCCACACATACATGTACGCACCCACCCCACGTTGATCTGCATTCTTTCTTGCTGGTCTTCCTCTCCACCCTTCAGATAATAGCACTTGGGGTTTATTTCTTCCAAGCACTGCATATTTAGATCTGCAAACCTCTAAGGAATCTCTGTTTCCAAACTGGAGGGAGGTGGGAGTGAGAGGGAAGGTAGAAATCTTCGTGATGCTTGAGTTGATGTTCAGCTCGCTCTTGTGGGATTTGGGCAGAAACCTGTAGGATGCTGCTCATGGCTCCCTG
Source organism: Oreocharis arfaki (assembly GCA_013398015.1). Lineage (NCBI taxonomy): Eukaryota > Metazoa > Chordata > Aves > Passeriformes > Paramythiidae > Oreocharis > Oreocharis arfaki. Next base: position 207,598 of record VZRR01002041.1, on the reverse strand, counting down.
AGCCATCTAAACAGAGTTTAAAGTGTGGAAAAGCCACCTTCCTAATAATCCTCTCATATTCATGAGCAGTTGTTACTGATTTTTCTATATTTCGCTTGTGAACACAAGACGGCCACGTCTGGTGGGGAAAAAAAAGGCTGCCAGCAGCTTTGGGAAGGGAAGAGAGGGGAAAATGACTGGAAGAAACATTGAGCTCAAGTGAATGTGGCTCCGAGATGGTCGGGCCAGGGTAGGATGCAGTGCCTGACTGATGATTAGCTGCACCTCAGGCACGACACCATCAGCCCCTGCTTCCCTTCTGCTGTTCTGCCCCTCTGTCAATCCCACCTCTGAGACAGATGAACACATTTTGGATTTAACAAACCTGTCCTCCCTGCACTCAGGGCTGTAATTTCCTTTCTCTACAGTGGGAAACTGAAGCATATCCAGGTCACAGTTTTGATCCACTATGGGACAAAAAATTAGCCTTAGCAAACTGTTTTTAAGCAGCTGACTTGTGGATAGCGACCTACAACAGGACTGAGTTGCCTCAGGTCTCATGAGTGTGCCATGGGGAGATTTTCCTCTCTGTTCCAGGAAGATCTCTGCTTTATGTAGGTGCCTGCCTTTTCTTCATGCTGGGGACAGCCGTGAGGGATCAGGGATATGGCTGACACATCCAGAGGTGTTGAGCAGCTTGGGAAGGTGGCAGATGGGCTCTGCAAGCAGGGCCAGCTGCAGCCACCCTGCAGGCAGGCAGCTGTGCAGCCACTCCTCCAGCATGTGAGTAACAACGCAGCGGTGACACACCAGAGAGCACCAGCCCCAGGCAGCCCAGTCACCCTCTCCTCTCCCCATGTTAAATCTCTGTCTGCTGCTCTCGGGGAAGGAGGCTACTGGGTACAACAGTGACTTCTGTGAACTGTTGGGTTTGTTAAATCTGATTCCATGTGCCTTCTAGAGAACTCTCTGCTTCCCTGTACATGCTGGTGGGAAAGGATATCACGGGGAGTAGTAGAGCTTCACCCTATACCTACTCAACACCTGTGTTAATGTACGATGTCTCTGACTGCACCATGTGGTGTGGCTGAGAAAGAGTGAGGCTGAGAGCTGGAGAAAACTCTCTGAGAGTAAACCAGAACAGAATCCCTTTGAGTAGTGGCAGAGGTCTCCAAGGACAGCTGTCTTTTTTCCTAAGAACAACTCCTCCTCAGCTAATTCTCTGCTTCTCCCCTGTCCTTCCACCCCTCCAGGCCAGCTCAATGGCTGCAGGACATCCGGGGAGATGCTGGCTCCCTCACCATCCTCCCTATTGCAGTCTCTTCTTTGGGTAAGTTTCAGAGCTTGTCCAGCAATTTTAGCTCTGCCCTCATTTCAGTGTCCCATTTGCTGACAAGTCCATAAGGACTTGACTGCCACCACCCCCAGAAGGCTGCCAGTGAGGAGTATGGCCCACTCCTGCAGGCAGAGGAGGCTTGTTCGCATGCTCAGTATAAAAGGCAATTTCATTAGTTTGCAGCCCTGGCTGGGAACCAGAGCTGGCGCCAGAGATTGTTTTCATTAATTACACCCTGGTGAAATAGAACTGGTAGCAGCTTGTGTGGGATATATATTTAATCTGTCCCCTCTCATTTTTAGATTGGCAAACTGGCAGGTGCAGAGTGGTTGCCTGTGGGTGCCGTGGGTCACACCAGGGTGCCTGGCACATGACCGGGCTGTGGTCCCATGCTCTGCATGTCCATCAAGTCACCAGCTGGCACAGAGACAGGGCTCAGGGTCTTTGTATCGCATTCCATGTGGTCTGCTGGCACAACAGACACTCAGAATCATAGAATCATTAAGGTTAGAAAAGACCTCCAAGATCGTCCAAGCTTTGACCTAATCTCACCATGCCCACTAACGATATCACAAAGTGCTACAGCAACTTGTTTTTTGAACAAAAGTGCCTTGCTGACTAGAGTGTAGTAAGAAAGCCTAGAAAATGAGAGGTTTTTAAGAAACAGGCAAAACTGGATCACCTTCAAATTGCCTTCACTTAATGCACTGGGCTGATGTGTTTGTTCTCTGCAGAACCCTACAGAGCTCGTAGCCTTTTGAGAGTAGGCAGTGTTTGGTCTTCTACACAATTAATAAGAAACTGGAACAGCAATACCAAAGACTTCACAGAGACCTTCGACATCTCAACACAAACTCTCAGTCTGTGAAGAAATCCTGTTTTGTGCCTATCTCAGGGGTATCTAGGCAGCATCCAGAAATCACTGCTTACAGTTTTCTGTTGCGAGCACAAATGCCACTTGTTGCTGCTGCACAGAAGCACAGCAGAGGTTAAACTTGAGCTTGAGCATAAAGTCCCTTCCTTGGCTTCTGCTGCTGCAGCAGGCTCAGTTTCTCAGGCTGAATGAGCTTTTCCAAGCTGCCAGAGTTATTTAGGAGCTCACAGGTAAGTTCATAGAGTGCAGCAAGTTGTGCACCATCTCCTTTGTGCAGCCATGCTGCAAGGCAACAGGAGTTAGCTGAGGTTTAAACCAGGGGCAGCTTCTGAGCTGTCAGATCAGTGCTAAGACACTCTTTGGCCTAGAAAAGGGTGGACCCAGCATGACCCTTTGCTCTGGCTACATAAACATGCCCTAATCCCACGAAAGCCCTGACAACCCCAGCAGGATTTTCCGTGCTGGTCTCCAGTGGGATGAATGTTCTCACTGAATCTGGCTGGAAGGTTTTTCTTCCGAGAACCTTATTCTGAGTGAGAAAAATGCCATGTGCTGTTCTCCAAGGCAAGATTTCTTGATTTGATCTTTATTTAGAAGCGGGAGAAATTAAGGCAAGAAATGGGGAAAACTGGCAAATCAGAGCAGAAATTTCAGTGATAGGCAGTGGGACTAAGCCCCACAACCTTGAGGGTGCTGCTCAGCCCTAGCTGAGAGGCTATTCTGTCCCATGGGTTTATGGAGCAGAGCCTTTTCCTGTTTACAGAGACAAAGTACTTTCCAAGGTGACTCATTCACCTTGAATTGGAGGCAGCTCTCCTCATTGCTGTGCTGGAGAAACGTGTAAAGACCAGAGGCCTTCCCTTAACTGTTGAGATGATATCACTCGCCAGAAACAGCATCCAATTTCCTGATCCTTTGTTTGAACAACAAACAAATAAGATACGAGCACTGGAGCTACAGGCACATCTTCTTCATAAATATCAAAAGGCACGAGGCTCTGGCATTAAACACCCAACTCTAAATAATGCCTCGAGCCAGAGTTGTTACCCGCTACCTTGAATACAGCCCCACTCCATCAGCAGGTTAAAATAATAACAAATAAAACATGGAATTATAGCTGTGCAATACTTGAAAATGAGCCTGTCACTTTGCGTCTGCGCTGGAAATCAATCACCAAGTCTTCGAATCAGGTTCTGCTATTAAGGGCTGGAAGCAGGAAATATTAAAGACATGTCCATGAAAGTCTCTTTTCTCAGGTATGCTGATCTTCCACAATTCTGAATGGATCTTTTTCCTTTCCTTTCCTTTCCTTTCCTGTGATTTCTGTTATTGTCATCTGAGTGGTATCTTTTGGGGCTGTTATTATTAACTAGTACATGTTAAAAGGATCTGTTTCATAGATGGGCAGGGGAGGGGGAGATTAAATTCATTTTGTATAGGCAGGGTAACAGGCACACGCAAGGCTCCTGTTCTCCTTCACAGCAGCAAAATGGAGGAGTAGATGGAGCCCAAAATTTGGAACACCCTTTCTACTGAGTGCAATCCCATTGCCTGCATCTCTCCTGTGGAATCCTCTTGGCCTTCAGAACCAGTTCTGCCAAAAGATTTCTGGAGAGCAGGGAGCATAGCCAAAGCAGCGTTGTGTTGAGCGTACGGCAGTACATTGGCACACTGAAATCCATGTTCCAAACCTTGGCTTTTTGCAGCAATGTCAGTGTATCCCTGTAAACAGCATTTTGCTTCCTGTCATGGGAAACAAGGCCCTGGGAAAGAGCAAAATATCTTTGTGCAGGAACTAAATTTGCAGGGGTCCCAACACCTCTTGGCAACTGTTCTTCAAGGTTCCAATTGGCACTGCCTCCTCTTGCTTTCTTCTTCTGGTTATTTAAAAGAGGTTTTTTCCCTCCACTCCCATCATCCCAAGGTGACTACAGCAAAGGAAGCGGGCGTTCTGAAGTGGGCAGGAGCCTGATGAGCTCTAGAGGAAGGGGCTCCCATCTCTCTGAGTGACAGTAATTGCCACTCGCTGTGTCAAGCAGTGCGTGCTGGAAGCACAGGCAGGGCTCTGCATGACTCAACAGGTTTCTCTGTTTAAATATCTTTTAAACTTACAAAACGAAGTGCTTTTTGCCTTTGCTCTTCCCTCTCTCTGCTTCCCCATTGAGTGCTTTGAAAGAGCTTTGTTTTAACTAAACAGCATTTTACATTTCATGCAGAACCATCGTGTTCCGCACGTTTGTTTTCCCTCCACCGTGACAGGCTCTGACATTATTTTGATGAGAAGATTCCTCAGCATTTTGAAACGATGTGCAGTCTTCCTTTGCTTGGGGTTGCTTTTTAACTCTCCAAGTTTCAGCAGCCCTATAGTAGCTCTTGAGGGAATCTGATTAAATCTGGGGAGCTCCAATGACCAATTCCCTTTTCCTCTTCACTTAGCAGTCTTCAAAGGGCCTACAAGATTTTGTCTACCCAGGGAAATTCCCTCATGTGGTTGTGCTGGATGGATTATTCTGCTGTAGATACGCTGGATTAGTGGCCTGTAGAGCTGAATTTTGATTGGAATAGTAAATCCTTGCCATACAGGCAAATCCTAATGGAGAGACACTTCCTTACCACAGAAGATAGGAAGAAGTTTTGCTTTGCTAAACACAAGGAAAACCTTCACTATCTTGGCAAAAGGACACAATATAAATGATTCCTTCATTGCAGGAGCAAAGGTGTGTGGGGGCAGACAGGGTGCTGGGGAAGGTGTGTGTGGGTGAGGGGAGGGGAAGAAGGTCATGTTTTTTCAGGTCTGATCAACACGAGGACCCCGGCAAAGCTGGCTTGAGAGTGTCTGTGCAGGGACTGGTTTTCGAGCAAGTTTCAGCCTGATTGTAGCCTGATTTCACAGCCGAATGCCTGATTCTGTAGAGTTTCCTCTGCAGCAGTTTCCCCCAGTAGCCGAGGTTGTCTGTCAGAACTCAGGGAAGGGGGACTACTCCAGGGCACATCTTTGAACAGCTGACACCTGAGGCTTGGTGCTTCTGCTCCCTTCTGCCAACACTTGACTTGTGTCACTCCATTGTCCAATACACAAAGATGCAGTTGCCCATCAGGGTCTTGAAACCTGTCCCAGTGGACCCCATAATCAGTACAAAGGCTAGTCATGGGTTTTTCAGCTTCATCAAACTGTTGGCTGTCCTAAAGACCTGTTTGGGAATGCAGGCAGGGTGTCCTGCAACCAGCTGCCTTGCCCTGAGCTTTGGGAAGGTGAGTGTCCTCCCAGCATTGCCCTCTTGCCATGAATTCCACTCTCTTTGCTTTGATTTATATCAGGAATTTAATTTTGTCTTCCTGTGGGGTGGGAAGACACAATTAAAAAAAAATAGAGGAGGAAGAAGGGGAAGACAAGGAAGGTGCTTAAAGACCAACTGTATTTTGCACTTGAAATTGGAAGTTTTTCAAATCCATCCGAAGGAGCTTTGAGGAGTCCACAGGTAGGACATGCTTTTAAATTTCCTGGCATCTCTTAATCATTAGATGCATCCAAGGGGAATTAAAGAATGTCAATCAACATAAGTTATTCTTCCTGGGAGCATCAGCAGGGTGGGCAGTTTTTATTGTAACTTAAGCAGGAAATTGAAATATCAGCATCAGAGTGTGAAATACACCATTGCAGAGAACTCTTCTTCATAATGCAGGAGGAGGTATGGAAAAAAGATTACACACTACTAGTCTCGCTAGAATTTTGCTCTTAATCTGACTTAAATTGAAAAATTGTTTAGAAGTGTTAACAGTTCTCTTGTGACATAAAATGCGGGGGTGGGGGGTATCATAGGCATGTGGCAGCGTAAGTGTTGAGACAGAGAGGTCTCAGCACAGAATAGCTGAGGTTCACATTTCCCAGGGGTTCACCTGCTCACCTTTGCTGTTGTGGTAGAGCAAAGCGGTCTTCACTGTGTCACCGTAGCCCTTTGCGGGGCAGAACAGCAAACCCAGTGTGCTGGGAGGGCACACGCAGGAGGCTGCAGGGCTGGGCATCCTCATGTCTCACCTTGTCACTTAGCCCCTTTCTGGGCCAGACCCTTTCTTCTCAGGCCTCAGAGCTGCATCATATCTCGTAGCAAGAAGGTAAATCTGGAGCCACATTAGGGGTGTTTGAATCAATTTCAATACACAATTCAATTGAATCCCTAATATTTTGAAAGCAGGGAGGGCTATCCTTGCATCAGAACAAAAGAATGACATTTGGTTAACACTCAGGAAAAGAAAACTCCAAGAAAACTTCTTCCTGGCCCTAGTGGATTGTTTTGTTTCAATTGTGTATAATCATTTCACCCAATAACGTTGAAAGATTTCATTTGGGCTTTTATTGTATTAAAATATTAACTGCGGAATATAAAATTATAATAAAACCTTAGCATTAATATTTTAATACGATCCAAAGGTTGAAACAAAACATTAAAACTGCAGAGGAAGTGTAGGGTGGGGAAGACAGCGTATAGACAAGCGAGGTTTATGCACATCATCAGCCGGGTCTTTCTTCTCTGCATCCCAATTATCCTGTCATGCCCACTGTACCTGGGTGGGCCTGCTGCTTCCTTGGCATCTGAGAAGCTCCTTCTTCCTCTAGATTTAGGAAGAGACTTGGGCAAGAAGGAAAAAAGTGTCCTCACTATTTTTGTAAATGAATGACTCCTGATCTTTAAGTTCACACCAAGGAGACAGATGCACACAGAGGCCCAGTGCTCTAGGGCACTGTGAAGAATGTCACTGAGCTTGGAATGCATGGAAGAAGAAATTTCCTTGCAGGGAGAGAGTTTATATCTACAGTATGTCAAGAGGAAAAGGAAAGAGAAAGAAAAGTCTCTGAGGGGTAATTTTTATAGCATGCATTGAGAGAAGAGACAAAGTTTGAAGGCTCCCAACAGCTGACGATCTGTTATTGCTGCACAGTTCCTGTTACCTTTCTGCTTGGAAGAATATGAATGGTTCCAAGCAAATGAAGGCAAAATGTTATTTACCAGCCCTGGCCTTATTAGGGACATTCATTTTCTTGCTCATAACCTGCCCTTTTATTTTGAAGGGAGCAAGGACACGGACAGATGTGTGGTGAGATTATTTACTCTGCCTCAGGTGTTCTCAGCCCACTTGGGATTTGGGGATCTGCTTTTGGTGCACAGGGCTGGTAGCTGCATGCACAGCCAGAATAGCTGTGTGTGAGCCCACAGCTGGTGGGAAATCAAAGCTGTGTTTCAGATACTGACAGTCCCCCAGAGAAGTATTGATTTCAGTGGGAACTTTGGCTACCAGGGAGCCAGGGCAAGGAAGCACTCATACATGGGGTTCATTTTCTTTAGGTGTGTCCTAAAGACACAGCTAGTAACTGGCCTCATTGGGCAGTAATGAACTATCCACTGAGGTTGGAAACTAGTTGGACTATTTGAACCAATAAGCCCTGGATTTCCCCATTAAGGTGTCCACTGCTAACAGAATTAAGCCTTATATTACTGGGCAGAAGATTAATGGGTTGGAGAAGACTCAAGAAATCTGCCTTGCCTCTTTCTCTCAGACATGGGATTTGTGGTCACGGATTTTCTGATCTTTGTTATCTGCTGTCCTTAGCCCAGGTTTCCTGGTGTGGAGCAGAACCTGGTACTTTTTCTTAAACCTCCAGTCAAACCTTGAGAGTTTTCGCCTCCGGTTTGCTCAGAGGTGAGCTCCGGCCATGGAAACAGAGCTTTGGAGAGGCATCGTGTTTCCAGTGGAGTTTGATTGTATTTAACTCCTGCTGAGGAGAAGACTTTGAACAGGGATCTTCTTTTGACCTTTGGTTGTGCCTCTGAAGCTTTGTTCTCCAGACAGTGACTGATGGGTGAATAAAAGTCCTGGAAAGTGCCCAAAGCCTCAAAGAAGGCAAGGAGCTTTAAACCAGAGCTGCAAACTCACAGCAGGCTTTCAGGAAAGTGCTGAGGAGAGACGGGAGGGAGGGAAGGAGGGACACCTGAGACACTGCCTGGAAGCAGGCAACACTCTGTCTCCCACTTCCAGTCCAGCCACACCACTCAGTCCAGACTGGTGTGGTGCCTCTGCTTCTCATCAGGCCAGCGTGACTGGTCACTGCATCGCCCATCCCTGCAGCCCTCTTCTTCTTCACCCTCACACCTCAGGACTGGTCCAGGGCAAGGTTTGCAGGCATGCCAGGGTTTGTGTGGGCTTTGGCCGAGGCTTGGAATGTGCCTCAGAGACTTCCTAAACAGCAGTGGATTAGCCAGGGCTGTGTCAGAGCCTCTCAAACCCTCTGAGCTCATCCACTGCCAGTCTGAAAAATCCAATTTTCACTTCTTTCTGTTAGTGACTCTTCACCACCAGCTGCCAGGGCTGTGTTGGAATCAGCTGAGGAGGAGGGAGGAGCCACATTATTTCTTCTACTGAAAATCATAAAAGGAAAAGGCACGAGAGATGAAGGAAGTAATGCTGATTAGAAGAGGTTCTGCCTTTGAACCATTGTCACTGTTTTATGCCTTTCCTTGGACATCATCTGTGTCTCACTGCTGGGTATATGGCAGTAGATTCCTGGAGCAGTAGCCTAGGTGTTTCACACAGCAATTGCCCTCATCGAATCCTTAGAGGCTGGAATGGCAGTTTAAAGCACACAACCTCTGTGCTTTGGGGGTCACTTTTGGGGTCATGCTGGACCTTACAGAACTTCCAAGGAGAAGGGCTGAGTCCCCACCTAACTCATAGGGAGTGAGTCAGTTGGGACCCATTTGTCCCTCTCCTCTGGTGCCTCAGGGACTTGGGAGGAGCAGATCAGCCACAGATAACTGGGATCTCCAGCACATTTGTGCCAGAAATCTGCCAGCTTATAATTAGCCTCTATGAATAATTCATGGCAGACACTGCGTCCATCAGACCTGACAGCTGTAATCGTTTTGCCAGCAAAATATGGGGTTTGTCTTGTTTGTGAAAATGATTCAAGCAGTGTTTCGGGGTTTTTTTAATAGGAAAGGGAAGGGTACGTGTGTCCGTGCCTGTATATAAATATATATATTATGTACAAATACATAAAAACAGATCTATCCCCCAGGCACACACACATGTATATGTTCTGCATGCTTACTCTGTAATAGAATCTCTGTTTGAATACTATGGATCAAATCTATCAGTGCTGTAATTGATTAAGCCAATGGGATTGCAGCAGGAATGAAGACATACTTATATCTGCTCTCTTTTACAGTCTAAAAATACACCATAATTCTGAATGGATGCGTTTTTAGGCAGATGGATGAGTTTCTACTGAGCTGCATTTACAAATACCTCCAGTCCCATACTTTGTTGTTGTTTTTGGAAAGCAGGGAAGGAGATCAGTCTTGGGGTCCTGTCAGAAGCCTTCAGATGTCCTGTCTCTTTAATGCTCCATCACACTCTCTCTCTCTGTGCTTTCACTCTTAAATACGGGATGTGTCCAGGCTTTATTAATTTATAACAATAGCTGATGGTGCTGGGGAATGAATGGGGCTAGGAAATATCTGACATGGCAATTAGGACTGCTATCATAGTGATGCCTGATTTTTGCTGGAAGGCAATTTGCTGTAAACCACCAAGGTTAATTGATTGCGGGGGAGGGGGGATGGGGGGGACAGGGAGGAAGGGAAAAAAAGAAAACCCCCATGCAAATGGTTTGGGCAAAAATTCTCTTCCTGCCATGGTGTAAATCTGAAGCAGATCCCTTGATGTTTGCACGGTTATCTGTTGTATATGAAAAAGCCCTTTCAAGCTCACTGAGGATGGTATTGCAGGCAAAGGTGTGTGTTGCAGACCAGCAGTTTCCTCAAAATACAGCCTCCATTTATTGCTGCACACTCTAATTCCAGAGGCACATCACAAGACCAGTGGTGTTTCTCTCCATTGGAAGGGAGATGATGCAGCCCAAGAGGCACTGGGCTGCCTGAAGGTGTCACAGGGCTTTCAGTCCAGTTGTGTCAGGATGATGAAAAATCATCTGCATGTTTTCTCCTCTTGTTTTTTGGCATTCTGCTTTTCTCCCTGCTCCTCTGAGTTGTGCTGTTCAGTCCTTTGATGTCGCTGCACTTAAGTGCAGGGTTGGGTCAATGCAAACAGGGCTGAAAAAGCTGAGAGTAAACTCAAGGGTGGAAAGAGGTTTAGTCTAGGGGAGCAAGGACTCTCTTCCTGGGCTGGAAAGGGATAAACTGCTGGTGAGCAGAGTGGAGCAGGAGACAGGATGCCCAAGCTCTCACTCTGCTGTCACATGTCACCACACACCCTTGGGAAAACCCGCCTGCTCTCAAAGAGCACAGACCCTCCACAAACACATTTTGCAGCACTATCAAAGGCATTTGACCATGAACCTCAGAAAGTGATGGGAAAATGGGCAAAGTCACAGCCCTGGCACAGCATCCCCAGGCTGCTGGACCCCGGGAAGGGAGCAGACACGCTGGCCCCAGAGCAGATTGGTGGATGTGACTCCATCCCAACTCACCTTTACCTGCCAGCAGCTTTAAAACAAGGCAGTGGAGGGTGACTTCAGTAGTGCTCTGCAGTGACAAATAGCAGCAGGAGAGGCACTGGCAGAAGGTCACAAGTGTTTCCAGCTCCTTCCCCCTTCTCTACTCAGTGATACCAGGCAGAGGTGTGACACCACCTGCTAACACACTGCTCAAGATGACTGATCCAAGTAGAAGTGACAGCTCTTTACAACACATCACAAGCCTGAAAATTCAACCCAGCTCCTCCAAAATGTTCAGCTGAGTGTTAGAAAGGTGAATTCTCGCTGCTGCCCCTCTCTCCTCATCCACAGCACAATGATGGAGGAGGACAGATCACAAAACTCTCTGAATTCTCTTGTTTTAGCAGGGAACATGGCCATGGCTGTGGGGTTGGGAAGAAGGTCTGTCTATCACAGCAGGCTCTGGAGGCAGCTTTGGGCTGTTCCTCTGAAAGAACCTATGTCATAGCCTAGATTTGGTGCATAAACCCATCTTTTCCTCCCCATCTCCAGAGCAGTGAGAGACACCCAGGTAATCACAGCCATTGGGTTCATGCTGTTTTGTAGCAAGTGTGCCAGGAGGGACACAGGTACATTTTAGGGCCAGGTGTATTTATCTATAAATCCTCCCAGCCCAGCACCATGAGCTCTGAGTGAGGTTGTGGGGTTGTGGAGAAGGATGGGATGTGCAAGTGAGGGTGGAAACATGTCCCTGACCATGCATGAGGAGCCAGAACACGTGTGGGAGGTGGGATGTGGAGGGGAAGCAGGTGAGTGGAGGGCCAGGTGACTGCGTGAGTGTTGTGTCTGCACAAGGGCTTCCAATGGCCCCATTATAAAGAACACAGAGCACTGGAACCCCAGTTGCTTTCTATCTCTCAGACAGCATTTAAATGCCAACACACTAACAAACGTGATGCATTATTTAAAAGCCACTGGGCTTGACCCTACAAGGAGCTTTTCAACTGCCTGAATGTCAAGGAGAAAGAAGCTGCTGTTTCACTGATGACTGGTGCGTCAACCTCCTTCTCATTTACAATGTGACCAAGGTGAGAGGCAAAGAGCTGCAGAGTGTAGGTGTGGGTGCATGAGGGGACAGTTACGAGACCATCACAGTCACCTCAACGGAGCAACCCATGGAGCTGACACTCGGGACTGGGAAAGGTAAGTGAGAGGAAGATCAGTCCCCAGGGAAGGAATACAAATTTAGTAGCAGTAGCTCTTAGAGGAAGATGTTCAGAGCTGTCGAGGCAAGTCTGTTGTTTGGGCTTGGTGGTTCTTAGTGCTGACACTGACTCACCAGTTAGGCCGATGTGTCTGCCCATCCCTCCAAGCAAGCAGGCCACAATCTGTGGTTGCAGTGCCCAGGGGGCTGGACACGTGCTGGGGCTGGGGCCAGTGTGGTAAGACGTGTTGGGTCATTTGGTCCTCACTGTCTAGAGCTGCTCCTCTGCAATATTTCACCTACTGCCCCTCTCCCTTTTCTTGGGACAAAGCAGGTTTGGCCTTGGGTTTTATACTGCTTGTTTACCAAGCCACAAAGCCTTCTCTCTTGCTGATTGGTGTTAGAAAATTAAATGTTTCCAACCTCCTGTCTTGTTCTCTGGCTTCATAAGAGATTTTTCCATTCTCAGAAACTTTCAGTGAAACTCCTTACAAGGCTGTGAGTCATTATCTGCAAGTCACTGTTAGAATGAGGTTGTGAGCAGTAGCAAAAGTCAGAAACTCAGATCTCTCTGTAAGCAAAAATCCTCAATCACTTTATAAACAACCAGTGGTATATGTCTATATCTAATAAATGTTGTTTTGAAGATGAGAAAAGGTCACCAGTTAAAGCGGTGGCATTTCACCCCTTATGACCTCACTAGAGGTTTTTCCCAAGTTAACCACTAGTTTTATTTATTTAACAATGAGACTGACTTTTTTCCCCCGTGGCTGCACAAAACATGAACCTGCAAAGAGAGGCGTATTTGTGCTTCCCTCTTTTATTTCTACTGTGGAAGGACGAAAAAGTCACAACTATAGTCTTTGCAAGTGCCATAAATACTGTATTTCATCTCTCCTACACTGCTAATGATGCTGTGTCCTGGCTCCCTGCTGCTGCCACTCCAGGCAAGACTATCAGGTGACATGTGGATGAAAAGTTACCTAAACCTAGCAAGAAAGGATTCAGGTTTGGGGTGCAGTAATCAAAAAGTGAAATTTCCCAAGCATTTTTGGAGTAGCTGCAATGTTTTTGGCCTGTATTTAGGCACCTAACTCAGACTGAAACTTATAGCAAAGCTTAGTTTCCTTACAAGAGCCTTTAAAACTTGTTCTCAGAATCCAACAGGGATTATAAATCATTAGAACAGATGAGGAGGGATCTAGAATGGATGAGGCACCAGTAAAATAGATTAGTTAGAATATAGAACAGATCTAAAAGCACGAACAGCTAGAGAGATTATTAGTTGAAGAAGATGAGATTAGATAGAACAGCTCTTCTGCTACCCTGGCTTTCCTGTTCAGTCACACAGCCAAAAGCAGCTTGTGCAACCATGCCAAAAATCAAAACATGCTTCCTCTAGGATTCAAAATCCACCAGCATCTGAATTTGTCCAGAACCCTGTCTTCACACCAGCCTGCCTGTCTGTTCTGAGATGGAAAAAAAACATAGAGGAAGGAAAGGTGAGTGTAGCAGTCAGCAAGTGCTTTTCTAGAGTTGGGGTGCAATGGGCAACCGCCTGTGAGCTCAACTTTAGTTTTCTGGAGCTAAAAAAGAAGGAAAGAGCCCAGACAGACAAAATCTCTCAGAGCTTGGGGTTTTATGTATCCTCTGCACACCAGCAGTTGTTGGAGTTGACCCTTTGGGTATCATCTTGCTTACTGTGGCTGGAGATTTTTAATGTTTGTTTTTCCAGAAACAATAATTCCAATGGATGGAAATGCACTTAAAGCTTCTTAGGCAATCAACTCATTTGCTTTGGCTCATGCTGTTACTGGAAAACACCACCCTTTTCTTTATATTAAAGAGGAAAGAGAGAGATTTGCAGAGAGGAGGTGGCAGTGAGACCCTTCAAGTCGGCCAGGAACTGTTCATCTGGCAGGAGAGAGCTGAGCACTTGCAGACACCACACATAAACCGTGGAATCATCTTGTTTACACACTTCCCAGCAGTAACTTCCCAGACTCCTGCCTGCTCTGGAATATTCATGTGTTCATGGATCATTTTAATGAACTTACCAACACACTCATAAGCTATCAATTGAACACTTATTAATAATTATTAATAATTATGTTTGGGATCATCTCATATGTAATTCCTTGTAAATGTGTTGTAAATATTACACCTCCCCTCTGTGTTTGACCAGCCCAGTTCACAGGGTAAGACCCATCTGCAAGGTGGGAGGCTCCTTCCCTCCCATCCTACCCAGCTCTCAGCCATATCTCGCTCAGCTCTTACCAGGCACCATATTCTTCTTCCCTGGGTATCAGGAAAGGAACCGGTAGGAGAAAAGTGTAGAATTTACTGGGTGATGGCTCACATCACCAAGGCAAACGCGTGCTGCGGGGCAGCAGCATGAACAGCCATGACAGATCCTCACGGCAAATGTTACAGGAATTTCCAGATGAGAATTAATGGACTTTCCTTGGCTAGCATAGGAGAAAATGTTCTATGTGTGGTTGTTTATTATTTCTGTTACAGTCACTGTTCTTGCTTATTGCTTCCATCTGTTGGCATCAAGCTATTGGCTCTTGTCTTATCACTGGGATGTAAACCCTTCACGGGCAGGGAGCATGGTTTGGTGAGAGGCAGAACGAAAGTGCTGGAGAAATTTAGGTGTTTAAAGACTGGGGTGACTTAGAATCAGTTTCAGAGAGGAACTCAGCTACTTAATACCCAGAGGTTTCATTTGGGAGGAAATATGTTTGATGGCCTGAAATATTAAATTATTGTTACCCTTTAAGTCTTGTGAAGTCGTGTGCTCCAGACCATCATCTCCTCAGCTGGTGCCTTGGGACATCATCGTCTTTGTTGCTCAGGGTTCTCGGGGAACAGATCAACCCAGACCAACTCCTGCTTAAAGACGACTTAAACTCCTACTTGGGCATAAGTTGTTCTGCTAATTCTGCCTTGCTGTCCTTAATGCTGCCAGATTAGACAGGACAGGATCAAGCAGGTCAACTGAGAAATCCAGAATCTTTGTGAAAAATAAAGCCACTCTTCAGGCCATGTCTGCACCCAGTCAAGAAACAGGGGCTGATTTTGAGGGAGCCACGGGACCCACTGGTGGCTATAAGACTCCACAAACTAAACTCTCTGTCCATGCAGGCAAGCACTGTCTCTCCACTGCCACAAGGGATCCTCTGGATAATCCCATGCAGGTGGCACAAGCACTGCCATTTATCCACAGTGCTTTGGAAAACTTGGCAGGAATGGGAGATGCTGCACTAGGTCATGTGCTGTTTTACAAATTTTAATCCTCACTTTGAATTTTCCAGCGGAATGAGTTTGTTCTGCCTCTGGGCTGGAGGGAAACTTCTTTTCGTTACCCTGGAAACATGAAGACAACAGATCCATCGTTCATCACAAGAGGGAGTGGATGAGAGAGAAGTACGTGACAAAAAAGTGTGAGAGGGAAGACCAAGGGAGTAAAAAGGCCTTTCAGAGGTGCCATCTTGACCTGCTGCTTCAAGTCTGGGAGCAGGGGGAGTGTTGAAGTGCACCACTGTTGCAGTGCTGGGTGTTGCTTAGCTGCTGCAGCTTTCCCTGGGAGCGCAGCGGGGGCTTCTTGGGACAAGGCAGGGATTCTCTGCCCTCCTGCAGTCCATCTCGGACGCCCCGCACCTCTGCTCCAGCTGTTAGCCTGCAACTGCAGCGATGGCAAAGGAGTTGAGAAGGCTCTCCCGCACGGCACTGCAAAGGTCTTTATTCCATGCTGACTCCCCAAAGCCTGAGGCCAGCACACGGGCTGGCCCCCAAAGGCAGAGGAGAGGAGCTGTTGGCAGGCTGCTCCCAGGGGCAGAGAGAGAGAGGGAGAGAGAGACACATGGCCTGGAACCTCAGTTTACCTGGGTACGAGTGGGGCGAGGAGAGCACATGGGCAAATGGTTTCAGGGCATAGGGGTGGTACACGGGTGGAGTTGAGATACAGGAACTAATAGGGAGAACTCGAGGAGTGGCCAGGACTAGGGGCAGGGGAAGGAGGGAGACCCCATGGAGAGGGCAGGAAGCGATCAGTAAGAGGGGGTACAGTGCCACACACCACTAGTGCTCAGGATTTCCCAGCACTTGCTTGGCTCTCCCATAGCAGCCGACTCCCTGGAGTAATTTTGCTCAACTCTGACAACAAAACAATGGGTGATGGATTAATGTTAATATCTGCTTGCTCTCTTCAATGTTAATATCTGCTTGCTCTCTTCCCAGCTCAGGCAGCCTGGAGTCAGCTCACACTTTACATCCTCAATATTTTACCTCATTTAAACGCAGGGTGTTGTGTATGCAGAGCACACCCAAAGGTCAAAGAGCTGCTCCATGAGGAAAGGGCCGAGCTGCTGGACAACAGCTCGTGTCCTTATACTGTAGATGGGAACAGGAGGAATCCAGACATGCCCACTTGGAAGCCACCTCCCCTCCACGGGAAGTCCATGAGGACATCAAGGCAATCCACCTGATTAAAGTCAGGTGGGAGTTTGCATCTCCCGGTTAACTGGCTTTTTGAGAAAGGCAGGGGGTTGTTCTTGTCCAAGCAGCCGCAGAAGGAGCTGTAACATGCAGTGTGGGAAAACTGGCCGTGAACACAAGACACAGGATAGGGAAGGTGCTGGGCTCTGTATGTCTGTGCTGCTCTTGCAGACAGCCAGCAGTGTAACGTGCCCTTGGCTCTGGGTGAGGCTGGAGCATTTCTGGGTGTTGTGTCCTTGGTGGCAGCTTCAGAACAAACTGGAGAAGTTTTCTATTCTGGATTCTGGAGTCCGTGACAAGCAGCTGGGGGAGAGCTGCAGCTTGCTGTGAGCTGTATCCCTTGGTATACACATCCATACACATCCACACTGCAAAGTTTGAACTTAGAGCAGGGGTCCGCACTCAGCTCTTGAGTGACTTGGTGTCACCACTTGACCTAGAGGGTACAGGGCAAGGAAATCTACAGTGCCACAGAATCCCTTCTCTTTTGCTGTGAACTAAGAGCTCTGGAGAAAAAAACCAACTCTTTAGTGTCTTGATGAGCTCATAATTAAATTATTCAAATAAAAGAATGTGGATTTCTGCTCTTCCCACTGAATGTGCAGGAGTTAAGACTCAGGAATAGTCTTTTCTCCTGCTGGAAATTTGAGTGAAAAGCAGGTGGAAAGGATACTGCAATGCAACATTCAGCTGCTTAATGCCAAGATATGTAGTTCCTGCCTCACTAAGTTCCCTGTGCTCACCTCCTGGTTCCATGCCTTGATGATATAAGCCCCCTTCCTGCACTTTGTCTCCCTTCTGCCCCCCAAAGCACCAGCTCATATTAATCTTCTCTCTCCTTGTTGAGTTGCAAAGTGCTTAAAGGCAAGGTCTCAATTTTCTTGCTCTTATGAAGTCCCCTGTGCTCTCATGGCACCATGCAAATAAATGCATGGTAATGAGCAGACACCTCTCATCCACACTGCTCCTGGGAACAGGGAACGTGGGGTTCACCCCAGAGCTTGCAGGAGTTCCAAGGAAAAGGTGTAGAATCACAGAATAGATTGGCTTGGTGGGATCTTAAAGCGGTCTCACCCCCTGCCATGGGCAGAGACACCTACCACTAAACCAGGGTGCTCCAAGCCCCATCCAACCTGGACCTGGACACTTCCAGAGAGGGAGCAGCCACAGTTTCTCTGAGAAACCTGTGCAGCTTTGCTCTCCATCTGCCCCCCTCTCTACCTCACACTGCTCCTCCCTGCTCCCGCAGTTTTGCCTTTATGTCTCCAATTTTCCACTTGTCACAGTCCTGTGTCCCCATCTTCCATCGCCACCCTGCTTCATCCAGCACTACTCTAAGAACGGCCTCAGCTGCTCTACAGACCAAGGAGGAAGAGAAAACTGAAAGGAAACCTTTCCCTTGAAGAAGGATGATAACCAGCACGGGCCAGGTAAAAGTTGTTCGTTTGGTGGGTATGGGAGGAGCTGCATGTGCTGAGATCTGCAGGCTGCAGTCACAGCACAGCTCCGAGCTGAGCTGGATTTTAACCTGCCACTGCCATCTGCGGGGCTGTCGGTGCCAGCAGCAGAGCCCGGCAGTCTCGGGAGGATATTGGGCTGTGTTATGGTTATTATCCTCTCCCCCAAGGAAGTTTGCAGTCCCTTTTCCCTCCCTTGCCCTGTTGCTGGAGCAGTATCAGTGCAGCTGCCAGGCAGAGTAGCAGCAGCAAGAGACAAGTGCAGCAAATGCTGTTTGACACTGTGGTTTGGATGCATTTCAGGTGAAAACATGAAAAAAAACCCAAGCGTGTTTGATCCTGGATGTACCTGCCTTCCATATTCATGTTCGTGTGCCTCCATGTCATTACGGGATTAAAGCATCATTAGCACACAACGAAAGCCTTTGATAACACCCTGCCCCGTGCTCCTCCTCTTTGCATTTCTCCTGCCCCATCCTCTTTCTTTTTTTCCCCTCTTTTCTCTCTCTCTCTTTTCTTTTTTTTTTTTTTTGTTTGTTTTAATTAATCTACTCTTTTTCGACCTTCCTTATTTTTCTTCCCAGTCATTTAACGGATGCTCTGGAGTAACACCTCACCAAGATACAATACAGTGGAAAGGACTGATTCTGACTGTTCTTACACCAGTGGGGATATTGCTTTTAGTGTGACAAACTGGAGGCAGCATCACCCAGTGCAAATCCGTGCAGATGTATCCAAGTCCACAGGAGCTCTGGGAGAGCAGAGGACACTGCAGCTGAGTTGGTGCAAACAGGGTGGGGAACACAAGCAGGTCCCCGGCGCAGGGTTCTGGTGTAAATCCAGGAGTTACTCCACTGACGTCGGGAAAGCTGCTTCAGATTTACTCCAGGAAAACAGCGATCAGTACGCGGTATTCAACATCCACTTCGCAACTCGTTACTGAAAGCTGCAGCGTTTGAAGCAGCTGCTGTAGAATGCCAGTAGTATTTTTAATAAGGGTGCTGAGACCAATCTACTCCTGTATGGCAAACGTGACAGCAATTTAGATTGAAAGCCTCTGTTTTCCAGATGGACACTCAGCCAGTTAGTGCAAACAAAAAGGCACTTGTAACTCCAGTCCTTTAATCTTACTCTTTGCTTGGTGATAGATAAGGCGTCTTGACATCAAATTGCACTAATATGGTCCTCTGAAGATTAGCACTGTGGACAATGCTCGTCGTCTGGCTTTCCCTGATATGGTTTCTGAGTGTAGCAAGGTCTAGTGGTCAAAGCAGGGATGCTGGTATGGAAAATGGGCTGTTCTCACACTCCTCCTGCCTCTGACTTCCAGTCTGCCAGTGGCTGACCTTCCCTCTTGGTTTTTGCAGTTGTAAAATTGGCATAAAAGATACTAATTGCCGGGGTGGGGAACTCGTTAGGGGATGGCTAATGATTATTGACTTGAAAATTACAGAGAAGAGTGGAAAAGAAACAGAAGGAAGGTTTTGCAATGAGTGTGGGATGCCGGAACTGCTTCTCTAGAGATCCCAGAGCTGTTTCCTACATATGGTCTCATTCCTCTCATTTGAACTAAGGGGCAAAAAATGTAAGGTCAAGCAATTTGCTCAAGGTCATGTGAGAAGTCTGGAATGAACCCAAGTGTTGCAGGTGCTGCAAGGACTTATGGTCCTTCCCTTTCAAATACTTCCATGTCAGTATAAACAGAGCTCTGCAGCTCCTGGTGCTGCTGTGTGCAGGGCCCAGGCTGCAGAGCAGGACAGGCCAGTGACACCAAGCTATGCCTGAAAAAGCTGGGTTTGCAGCACTTTCCCCTGGCTATGCCAGAGCTCTGTCCCATGCCTGGACTGGCCACACCTGACAGAGCCATCCAGAGGATCACAGGGCAGGAAGAGGTGGGGGTCAGGAAGAGCTGCGAGGTGAGGGACCAGGAATGACTCAACATGTGAAGCCTGACAGCTCTGTGTCGAGCTCTGGCCACAGCACAGGGCCACAGAGGGGAATGAGCCTCATCAAACTGAAACTGGGAAGGTTTCCAAAACCTTGTCTTTGTGAAGCAACAGCATGCAGGTTTGCATAAATATCTCTAAAATTCATCAAACAGCTCAAATGAAATACACTAAGGAAGGAACCACTTCTGCATTTAAATCTGCACACAGTTGCTCCCTGTCTTTGAAATCCAGTGATGCCCGCCCCTCCATCAGCCCAGGAGCAAGGTATATTCCAGATGGTTCCCCCATCCTAAAAAACTGCACTGCACAGCCGATTAAATTCTGCTTGTTGTAATTAAGCCCGACACAATTAGCTGTCAAGCAGGGCACTCATCTGTTTTATGTTGCAATCTCTTCAACAGGCAAGGCTGCTAGACAAGATTGTCACTTTTCGAAAAGATTTTCATTAGTTACCCTGGGCTCTGTGTCAGACACTGAAATATAAAAATGTGTTCTGTAGCCAAGTCAGGGAAATTCTCATTTAATGTTCCACACAGTATTATGAAAGTAATGTACTCTGAAAATGAATGCATTTTGGAACATTTTGGAAGAAATGCAATTTGTCTCCTAAGTAATAACTGCATGTTCATGAATTTACTGATTTTTTTTCAATATGCCTTTCATAAAGTTGGGAAGACTTTTTCTGACCTAAAATGAGAGGAAAAGAAACTGTTGATTTTAATGTTAGTCCCCTTCCCTCCCTCTCTCCCTCCCTCTTTCTTTCATTCCTTTTTTCTTTTCCATCACTTCTGTGCACTCTCAGTATAAGGACCAGGCATTGTCCGATGGATGTGGGAACTTGGCATGGAAGAAATATGTAGATCAGAAACGGAAAAGACAGGAAATAATTGTGGTTGGTGAGGAACAAGGGAGCTCCATCTTTCCATTACTTAAAGAATGGAGAGCAAGAAATCCCCTGTTGCTCCTCACAGTCCCCCAACCAGAAGATGCAATTACAATTTTCCCAAGTTCGGTGGGATGGTGAATTTTCTGCATTGCTAATGGCAGAGGGTAAGTGGGGGTCAAACACACAGAGTCATGGGTGCATCTCACCACCAAAATTCAGATTTGCTATCAGAGAAAGTAAGTAAGTATTCCAAGCTTGTGGAGTCTTCGGCTTTCCTTATAAATAGATGGTGGATTCTAGGACAAACTCTTCAGCTCTCATCAGTCAGTGCATTGCCTCCCTCTGCTCCAGTTTGTGTAAAATTGCACCTTCAGTTCCAGTGCTGAAGCATCCATGACTTCATTCAGATCCAAAGGCCTAAACTGGGGATCTTGCACAGCCAGGATGACGAGAAGCAGAGCTGAACAGCCACTGAAGTAGTGGCTGAGCTTCCATCAGAAGATAAATAGATGAGTCAGAGTTACTGGGTTCAACTGGGCAGGAATTTGGTAGAGGGGAAAACGAAAAACCAGATTAATGGCAACAAGTTGGAAAATAAAAAGAAAATGGATGGAGAATTACAGTGATAATTGAGACAGTAGTCATTAACTGGCATGAGTAGCTCAGCAAACTTCTGCATTGACTTTAATAGTTGCAGTATGACATGCCCCAGAGTTGGGTGAGCAGCAGGGCTGAGGTGATGGTGTCACTGCATCCCTCCAAGGGTAAAAATTAATCTCCTCTGATCTGTGATTGCCCCACACTTGTGTACTCAGGGCTCTGTGTGCCCTTGAACAGGAACAAGTAGAATGGCATATACTACTGTCTTGACATGCCTGTACAAATTGGGGTTGTCAGTTGATATGTTGAGATGAAATATAGTTCTCAGGTCATAAGAAGTTACGTGCTGAAGTTTGAACCCTGCTGTGACAAGCATTACCCGGCTTTGTTTGCTGCCTGTTACTGGCCATTAACTCCCCAGGCAGACTCTCTGATTCAGAATTCAAGTGGCTTTAATCAGGCTGCACTTACCCTCCTCTGGAAGGAATAAAGTTCATTCAAATTAACACCACTTTATCTCCAAATAGGAGCACCCCCACGTGAAGTTCAGTGTGTGTTTTAAAGCCTTGCCTTTCATGGCACCCCTTTTCCTCACTTGATTTCCTTTACAGTGAGGCCCTTCCTTGAAAAAACCTCACATTTTCCCAGGAGCAGTTCTGGAAGTTGTTTCATTCCTGCCCTGGGTGTCTGCACAGGGCCAGGAGCTCAGGGCTGGAGTGGAGCCCAGCCCATAGAGCAGAAGGAAGAGCAGGCAGAACTCCACGGGAGCAAGACGGAGCAAATAACAGCAGAGGGGTGAGCAGGAAAACACTCTCTTAATTGAGCTGGGGGAGAAGAAGGAGCAGTGGTGATTACAGGGCTTGCAGATCTTTGTTTAGGAGAGCTGTGATCCTGCCATCCGTCCGGTCGCACAGAAGCAGCCAAGGAGCCCTTGGGCAAGTGTCATGCCGGGAGGAGCTGAGGCAGAGCGGCTGTTTGCAGAGCACGTGGGGTGCAAGGCTGTCTAGCTGCTGCTGCTCCAGAGCTGCTCTCAAATGGTTCAAGCACTCCTGGTCCTAAGAGCAGGGTGCCAGGGTTTTCCTCTCTGGCAGGTTCCCCCCCTGCTGCAGCCAGGGGCAGGATGGCTATGGGATAGCACAGATCAAAGCAAGGCTCTCTCCTGTGTCCAAAATGCTGGTCAGAAGAATGGTCCTACACACTGTGGTGTGCAAGGATGGGGCAGACCAACACAGAGTCATAGCCCGTTTGCCACAATGACAACAACTGAGTAAATCTGAGACACGAGAGAGCCAAAGGGTTCGTGCTCAGCTGCATGTCCACAGGTGCCATTTGACCAGGTCTCTAGACATCTGCTCTCCACCCTGAGCTACTGCTCCAGCCCAGCTGCTGAGGCTTTAACATTCCAGGGAAATGGCTCATGTCTTCTTTTACACTGGGATGAAGTGCCCAGGCAGAAAGAGAGGATCTGTGAGGAGCCACAGATGTATGGCAGCTCCACTCCAAGTCCTCTGGCCACCGCCTGCACAGGCAGGGATGAGTCTGGCAGATCCTGCCTTCAACACCCAGCTTCTCCCGCAAGCTGCTCACTCCAAGTGGGCCTGGGACCCACACGGGTCCCTTCAGCTGGCGCTGGCACCAGAGGGATGCTGGCTTGCCTGCTGCACGTCAGCACATAGCAGGGATGTGGTAGCAGGGACTCTTGGCTGGCTGTGACTCACTGATTTATTGCAAATAGCTTTGGGCAGAGCTGCTGTGATAACAGTAAAAACCAAACCCCCCAAAATGCCTTCTTGCTCCATCCTTTAGCTGGATGTGCTACTGGCAGGGGATTTGCCAGCACCAGGTGCAAGGAGCTGCTCGCAGGGTGCAATGAAACCCAGCTTTGATTTTTCATGTCTGTTTCACCCTTTCCTCCCTCTATTCATATTTGTCAGCAGGACTTCCTCCCTTCCTATGAAATCAAACTGAGGGAGATTTTCCTCTTTTGCATTTTAATGATGGGAGATGAGTCAGGAAGAGATCACTGAAAGGAAAAGGCCTCCAGGTACTGGCATAAAGCTGCAGGTGCCTCCCTTCTCCCCACGCTGATGCTGCTTGCTGCAGGCTGGCAGCTTCCTTTGGGTTCTAGTCTGGCTTTGGTTTGGGATTGCACATAAGTAAAGCTGCAGCACTTACCCCTGTGAGCTCCAGTCTGTGCTTGAGACCCTTTTGCTTCCTCCTCAGCATCTCTCTGATGAGGGCCAGAGAGTCCTGGTTTGGCACAGCAGACCATCAACCACAACACATTGCACAACTCCCTGACACAATCAGAGCCATCATTGGGTCTCACTGAAACCCCACACTGATGAAGCTTTTATCACAGTGACCTCCTACAACATCACAAACCCCAAACTATCACCCCCATTCTCCAAAAAGAACGTGAAGAGATGGATGAGCAGATCTCCGTTGTCTTTCAGGTGAGCAAATTTAAATATGTAAGTCTGCCTGACAGTTTCAATTATTATTTTTTAAGTGTGCTACAAGAGAGAAAAAAAAAGAGATTTATCACAAAAGATTACTTTGGGGAATGGAGGGGGAAGGATGGGGGAACACTAGAATGTTTTATTTATGGGAAAACTGCAAATTACCTTAATAAATTCCTTTACTAAGCTGTGTCAGCTACTAAAACATTGTTCTTTGTGGGTGAATAACTTTTAATTTGAGTGTTCTAGTATTCAGCAGAGTGAGGTAATGGATTAGCAATTGCCTGTATTGTAAATGTCATCTTGGCATAATTAGAGTGATTATTGTTAACCAGTGGAGTTTAGTATTTATCTGTCACTGGGTGAGGGAATATAACAAAGCCCCAATTAGTTAGAAATGGTGGTGGGTGGTGGGGATGGAACAGCCTTGGAAATGCTATTTTTGTTTTAAATTTATTTCAGTGTTTATTTGGTTTTAACATTGGCATTAATGTGATCTCCCCTGACTAGAGGGGTGGACAACCACGTGCACACGTAGATGTCATGTGTGTCAGGGCAGGAATTGCAGCAGAGAAGGTGGCCAAAGTGAGATCAGCTCTTCAATTCACTGCACAGGGCAGGGGTTGCTGCTTGTGTAAACTGTCCTCCACTGTGCCCAGCTGGGAACATACGTAATCCCTGAATCCAGTATTGCAGGCTCAAGAAAGCGTAAAAAGATACAAGGAAAGCTTTTTTAACTGACCCCATCCTGCTGTCTCCTTTCCTGATCCACTCACCTTTTTCCCTTTGTCCTAATGGCTTTAAATTGCCAGAGAATGGGGTTAGATTAGATATTAGGAAGAAATTCTTGGCTGTGAGGGTGGTGAGGCCCTGGCACAGGTTGCCCAGAGCAGCTGTGGTTGCCCCATCCCTGGAAGTGTCTAAGGCTGGGATGGACAGGGCTTGGAGCAACCTGGTCCAGTGGAAGGTGTCTGCCCATGGCAGGAGGTGGAATGGGATGAGCTTTAAGGTCCCTTCCAACCCCAACCATTCTGTGATTCTTTGCCTTCAAAGTTATATTTGCCCTTCAAATGGCCAAACGAGCATTTGATCTGTGTAACAATCACTTCCTGAGAAAGCGGAGCAGAGAAGCAGCAGAAGTTTCCATCAGTAGAAAGGGGCATTAAGCTATGGAAGATATCAAACATTACCCAAGGTAACAGCCATCTGTGGTGCCTCTGCTCCCTCCTGTTCCCAAACATCTGCACCCACAGGTTGCAGTGCAGTTCAGGTGGCCTTTCCAAACCCAGCCCTCAAAGCTGCCTGACAGGGCTGCACTGCTGTGACATCGCCTCTGATGGACACCAGCACACCCAGGCTCAGTGCCAGCATCAACTTTTAAGTCTTAATTCCCATTTAGGCTCCTCACTGCCCATTCACTTCTTCCAGCAGCCTGTATCTGATAGTCAAATGGATACTTCGAGAGGAAGTGATCTGAGTTCAGCTCTGCAAGGGAAAGGTTGCAAAACATTATCACAGCAGCTGTGAAGCAGTTTTCCCCTTTGGAAACCTCATCTCCTTTCTCCCCAGGGCAGTCAGCAGCTGGCTCAAGGCTCCAAGGTTAATGTCCTTTGCGAATACTTATCTGGCCTAATAGAACTGGGGATATTGCTATCACTCACAGATATTTCAAATCCCTCCTCTTAATCCTGACAAGCTCTTGCCCTTAATAACTTCAGTGGGACTTTTGCCAGAGCAAAGACTGTCAAGTCAGATTCTCAAATTAAATGAAAAGAAAAGCAGGAAGGGAAGTTCAAGGTGAGGGTTGGTTGGTTTTTTTTTCCTTTGTGCTTTTTATGGATGTTCATAGCTGGAAACTAGGGGTTTTTTTCCTTGTGATTATCTAAATGATGGATGAGTCAGACGTCCTGAGAAATGTTTCCAGATCCAGACACAAATGACAGAGGATGAACTGAGCAAAGCCATCAGAGGCTGAGAAAAGACAGAGAAAGAAGACTTAGAGAGCTGATAGGGAAATAAAAGACTCAGTGGGAAGAAGGAAGTTTCAGAGGAAAGCAGGGATCATGTGCTTTGTGAAGCTTACATACAGAAAGAGTTTATACATTTTTAATTAATCGTTATTTAAGTACATTGCAAATATCAGTTGGTTTAGGCTATGTCAGACAACAGGTTGCTTGTGGACACAGTATCTTGGGTGGGAGCTCTTTAAAGCCTTCAGAAATCTTTAGCAGTGCTCTGTCTCCTGTGCACAGATCATCTCAGTTTTCTTTAAAAATGAGAGGAACATCTCTGTATTCTGTCCACAGCACAAAACCTGGAAAATATGAAGATGAGAGCCAAAAAGCAAACAAAGAGCTGGTTCTTATTTTAAGATGTTCTCTGATTGCTGGAGATGCTCCTGCGCTAGAGAGGGAAGAAGTTTGATCGATGGCCACGGGGTTTGGAGCAAGCACTGCTGATAAGCTCCTGTCAGGATATGAGCCGCAGGAGACAAGAAGCAGCAAGAACAGGAGATTTGAGCTGCTCTTAAGAAGAATTACCATTTTCCAGCACCTTTTCGTAAGTGCATAAGAGGCCATAGGACCCCTCTGGGCACCAGAAACAGGACAGCTCTTTCTCTGCCCAGCCCAGCACCAGGTGAAGTTTGGCAAGTGAATATCACCTGGGAGCTCATACCCCTCTAAATCCAATCTAACCCTGAACTATTTGTTTTCTCCCAGTGTGCAGAAACTCACCTTTTCACCCAAGGAAGGAACCGATGTCACCAGAGGAAAATCTGTGATATCTCTGAGAGGATCCGTGAGCCTGTGGCCACAGCAGGGCACAACTGCAGCAACCAGAGTCTTGCCATGAAAAACAGGAGTTGAGCTGGTTTTGGAGTGGGTGTGACTTGGATTTACCCCCCAAAAGACTGCACAGGTACTGCTTCCATTGGAAACTATATAAAATCTATAAATACTTAGTAAGCCTAACTTAGATCCCAGTTATACCTGAAAAAAGCCCATAAACCCAATGTTTGGGGTTTTTTTGCAAATGCAGCCAAAGTTCTGCTATTATTTATTTAGATGTATCTGGGAGTTTACCAATTCGCAGTGATTTGCCAGTACAAATATTTTTCAAAGAAAAAGGTTCCCCCGTTCTCTGTAAATATTCTGCATCAGGCTTTTGTGAGAAAAAGAAAGATGTTTCAGCCAAAGTAGGAAAAAAATAAAAATCTGTAAGTATTTTATAGAACTCATCAAATACAATTTTAGCTTAGTTTTACAGAGAATCAGGACTTTCTATTCTCTTCAGCGTCTATGGAAAGGTCAATATTACTCCTGTAAAATCTTCAGCAAGGTTTTTTTACTTGGCCACGTCCACTTTCCATGGAAAGTCAATAGATACACTCAGAGCAATTCCTGAACAGAATAGGAGAGATCGAAAAGGAATTTTTGAAAGGTTGAGCTGTGAACTGAAACAGAATCTAATTCTTTAAAGGCTTAATGCAGCCCCTACCGAAAGATAGGAAACTGCTTCACTAGAAGCAGGAGCTGACCTTCACTGAGAGACAAGCCAGGATCTGGAGGAGCCCCAACTGCTTCACGCAGGCCCAGACACAGCAGCTGCCACCTCCTCACCCTGCTCCATTTGGATCACCGCAGTCCCATGAGAAAACAGAAATTCCTCATAATGAATGGAGTGGGAGGTTTGGCTCAGCAGCACCACTTAACGCCTGAAAATCCCTCATCCCAATTTGCTCCAGTTTATTAGACATCCCTGGAAGCAGAAGTGATGGCAATACCATGGAAACATGATGGCAAGTCGAGCTGTCAGCTCGGGGCCTCTCTGTCAAGGGGTTCTCCAGGGAGAGCAAAGCTGGCACCACACAGGCACTTCCCTCTCCTCTTTCCGGCTCCGTATCAAGCGCATGAAAACATCCCCACGTTGCAGCCAAGAGGGACACTTTTTCTTCAGGTCTGGAGGGAAAAACAAGCCAGCCATGTCCGCAGCTGTTGATGCCAACAACCCTCCTGTAATAACAGCAAAAATCCAATGTGGGCAGAAAGGGGCAGATGAAAGTGGCTGAACTAAGCTGCTCACATCTAGAGGCACCAGAGGGGAGTGTTGCTTCCCTCCCCCAGCCCTTCCATTTCAGTGTTGCCACTTGGTTCAGATAATTCACTTTTAATAGCCTGGTTACAAATGAGATTGTGAAGGAAGCATGTGGCTTAGAACAGGGATTTCTGAGTCACATTCTCATTTCCCCCTCATGCCTTCTAGGCCTTTAATAAACTACAAAGAGACATTAAGAAAACACTAAGAACTCTTTATCTGCTGAGATTTGGGAACTGGTACAGCAAGCAGGCAATAATGGATTCCGTGTATTTGCAATACATCCCTGAGGCAGCGGCCAAACAAGGGGGACAGGAAGTTCAATCGCTCAGGACAGAGACTACCCAGATCAGAAGGCTGGAGGAGGATGGAAAGCAATGTCTGAGGTTGGGTGAACATGGTTTCCCAGTCTCTCAGGAAGCTTTCAGTCGTGCTCATGCCTCATTCCCTGAGAAACCCAAGGGGAATTAAGTAGCTGTCATTCATGCTTTGAGACATCTTCCACATTACCCCTAACACGTACCTGTGTCACTGGGGCCAGGTTAAGTCACAGCAGGAAAAGGGGAAGAGAAAAGGGGCCACATCCTACCTCTGCCTGCAACACCAGTTCAGTGGATAACTGCAGGTAGTGGGAAAATCAGATGTAAGGAATGAAGAGGTAAATGTCCCCCTGAGGCAAAGAAATCAATGCAAAAATCAGGTAGACGTTAAAAACACATACACAGAACTAATTACAGAAAGAGAGCTAAGCCTGGAGTGGATAAAAGTCCTTGCTGAAGGAAATGGCTCAACCAGGTAAATGGAGCAGTTGGCCTCAATGGCTTGGATTATTTATTTTACTTTTTCTCTTTCTTCATGTAGGTCAGATGTCTTCCTGAGGGGGTTTCTCTTAACCTCCCTCTTAGGATCTCAATTACACACTCAACACAGATTAACAACCACAACAGATAATAGAACAGTTAGAGCAAAAGAACCTCAGAGGAAAACATAGTGCACTTAGACCAGAACAAATAGGAAAGGGTTCAGGGGAAGGAAAATCAATGTGGCTGATATTTATTACACTCTTTATGGAGGGAGATGGGACTCAACCAGAGCCCGTTTAGAGTTCTGTTCCACTTGGATTTTGCCATAAACAAAGGTAATGAGTCCAGCCCTTCATTACACTTTTGTGCCCAGCACATTTTAATTAGGGTTTAGAAAATACACAGGGAAGGGGGGGAAAAAAGACAAGAAAAAGTAAAGAGAAAGAAAAGAAGTGATAAAAATCTCCAGCTAATTCATAATTTACTATCAGTTCTGCTCAGGCTTCAGTTGGATTTTCCAAAAGCAATATTCCCTTTCATTTGGATTGGGTAGTTTCTCTTCAAACAGCCTTTTGATGCCACACATGAAGAGAAAACAAACAACCATGAGCAGGGAGGAGAAAGGGAAATAAAGAAGGCAAACAATGCAATATGTATGGAATCTAACACAACATAGCATCCCACACTGGGAGGCAGGAACCGGTCATGGTGACTGTAATTCAGCACAAGTGGGAACAGCACAGAAAAAGATAGGGCAGAGGAAAAGCACATTGTGAGTAATCAAATCCTCTTTGCTTTCACCCACAGGTGTGCCCAGACACAGTCAAAGCCACGCAGCAAGACTGCACAAGATCCTCTGTGTGTGCACTGACACACACTTCCAGGGATGTCTCCATGATGCCCATGAGGGATTGCATGCCCTGTGGCGTGGGTAGCGTGTGTTGTGCTGGCTGGTGTGGAGCAGGTCCTCACTTACTCTTTCCCATGCTGACTAGCACGTCAAAGTCAAATGTGTTTCCATGCAAGTGTCTGCAGTCACCCACAAAATGTGTTCTCCCTGCTTG
This sequence comes from Oreocharis arfaki, assembly GCA_013398015.1. Classification (NCBI taxonomy): domain Eukaryota; kingdom Metazoa; phylum Chordata; class Aves; order Passeriformes; family Paramythiidae; genus Oreocharis; species Oreocharis arfaki. The sequence continues at coordinate 177,937 of VZRR01002041.1, read as the reverse complement.
ATCCATCCAATTGCATGACTGACTGTGCCTGGACTCCGTGGAGATTGATAACGTTGGGATCGGACTGCGGTCAAGGAATTGGAAATCTGATTTGAGGTGAGTCCTGCTTCAAGTATAGCTCAAATTCAAATTATTTCAGTTGTAACAGAGAGGGGGAAGAGAAACAGAGTGGGTGAAATAATAGCTACTGTCGAGCTAAGATAAGCCAGGCAAGACAAAATATTAATTCTGGTTCTGTTAGCACACCAAACAGAGAGAGACATAATTCCATCCACCTGTCCACATCAGAGAACGTTACTGTCACTGATAGTGCATAATTCAGGGGTGATAAATCATTAAAACCAGGTAGAAATGGCAACATTCCACTATTTGATGCCATTGATAATAAGTCTGTCTGGGAAATAGAGGTTTTCAGAGTTAGTGGCTCACATTTCTTTGCAGGTGGAGGTGTGGGTTGGCTCTGAAGCTCTCAAGATTCACAAGCCTCACTGATAGTGGAGAACATTTCCAACCCCCTGAACAAGCCCAGAACCGGACTGAATGCGACTGAAATCTCCTCAAGCTCACACCTGTGCCCATGTCCATGTCCATGCACTTGCTCCAAAGGGTGAATGAGATGGCTTCAGACCTGGAGATGGAACCCTGCCCTGTTGTGCTCTGCTGGCTGCCAGCTCTGCCAGTGACTTGCTGTGTCATCTTGAGCAATCACCATGGCTAGACACAGCCCCTTCCTATCAGATGGCTCATACAGGTGTTCTCATTAACCTCATTAGCTAATGAGCCAAAGCCATCACACAAGTCTGCTGATGAGACTCACTTGGAGTCTTGGAACACAAGTGTTTCTCCACCAGCCCTCAGTGTTCCATCCAACACGATCAAAAGTCTCTTCCTAAGGCTTGCCAGCACAGCAGGGGTAAAAGGAAATCGGACTGTGCTCACTGCTTGGAAAACAGAGGTTTTGCGGGTGAAGGAGTTCAAATCAGGATTGAGATGAAACTGTTCCCTACTCTACGAAATTAGTGCATTTTGGAAAAAGGGCACAGCCAGTTTATGTAGCATCTTCAGTTTGTCATTTTCCCTGCTGCTCCAATCACTTTGGTTTACCCTGGAGAAGTATAATCACCACCAAACACAAAACAAATCCAGGAAAAAAAATCTCCTGGTTCAGGGAAGTAGGGAAACCTGGGACTCAGGCTGTGTCTCTGCAGGAGCTGGAGAAAGCTGCAGCTTTCTGCAGCCACCTGGAGCCTAAGTGCCACTTAAAGGAATTATCTTCTGCCTTTATCCCTAAGAAAAACAACTATTTGTAGGGAGCAGACAGACAGACAGGGCAGCACATTGGAAATTGCTTTGTAGACCTGCTTCCTCTCTTTTCCCCTTGTTCAAAGTAACAGATAATAGAAACAATAACTCAGTCAGCAGCAACAGGAAAGAGAAGTGCCGGGGAGGGCATGAGCTTGCAGAAGCTGGAATAGGAAAGGCCACTTCCTAGCATCTCCTGGTCTCATGTTCCTTCCTCAAGCACCTGCAGTTGTTTGATGGCCTGGCCCTACATCTCGCCAAGGGCACCCTTCCTGTGTCACCCTCTCAAGTGTGGCTTGTGTTGCTTTTGGCATTACCACAACTAATGTTTTAAGGGAATTCTCCCAGCATTTGATAGTACAGTGCCTTCACTAGGATTCTTCTCTCAGGAAGAGTATTTCTTCTCTCCTTTTAAGAGAAAAAGCAGCTCTGTCCTCTTTCATATACACCAGGAATACCTCCTTGCGGAAATGAGCTCCTGGCTGTGGGAGAAAAGCACTGCACTGACAGGCCTGAAAACTGACAACCCACTATTAAACTACAAAAGAGTCACCTCCCCAGTGATGGTGGTGGCTTGGCAGCAGGAGACTCCTCTCCTCCAGCATCTTCTTACTGTACTAAAAGCTTCAGAGGAAGTTGTAAGCAGCCAGAGCTGAGCAGATCTAGTCAAATGTGTCCGGAGCTTAAAGCCTGGCTTAAGCTTAATTGTGCTTTTTCTGCCCTCTTCATTGTCATACCAGCCTTGCCTTAAGACTTTATGTCCGGAGTCCTTCTGAACAGCTCTCTGAGCACGTGGTAATGAGCTCAGGGCTAGACCAAGGCTTCAGTTAACTCATTTTTCCTCTTTTTCTCCTTTTATTCATGGTAGTGCCTCGTTAATCTATGGGTGGTTCTCCTTACTCCCACATCTACCTCGTGTCCCTGTCTCTTCTTCATCCGAGCATATCTGTACACATCAATCCACAAACATTATCTGTTTCATTCTCAGCATTTGGCTTTTGAGCATTTGCTTTCAGAAGCACTAAAATCATCTAAAATAATCCAGACTCTTCCATAGCACCACATTCTCCACTTCACTATCAGCAAAGACTTTATATTTAATTTTTTTTTTTTACTTTTTTCACAGTGGAATATTTTAATTCAAACCACCCAGCATTTCCTGCACATGCCCTGGGAGACAGAGCAGGAAAGCACTGGGAAAGGCCTCAAATTAACAGCATAAAAAGGGATTGATGGAAGAACGACACTGGGCCAGGAAGACTTGATCTAGGCATTCATATCCCAAAGAATAAGCTTGTAATTTCAGATTTTTTTTTTTTTTTTT